>JBCJKF010078948.1:0-10670 GCA_039654545.1 Plocamopherus ceylonicus
TCTTGGGCGATCCCGGGCGATACGGTCGCTTACTATCACGGGCGATCTGGGGCGATACGGTTGTTTATGGGTTAAAGTGTCACAGTTAAATTAAACATAAGTTAATTGCAATGATTTATTTATGTAAATTGCCAAATCATATACATATGATATAGTGTGAATATAAATCATTTTATTTCTTTTATTGTATTTCATAAATACATTGGTTCTTAGAAATTGAGGTCAATAAGGCTAGTAATGGCTGAATTATTATAGATGCTATTTTAAACATTATTATATACACAGGGAAATGAGTCATAGCATGAACATAAACTGTATGTGACCCACTTTTACACAAACACACATCTTTAATTAAATAGACCAGGATTTCCTTTCTTTAGCTGTTTACCTGTGAATTTTAAGGCAGCATTTCATTGTCCTTCTATAAATATGTGTCATTACAAATTTTCGGATTTCCATATTTTCACACCGAAGTAAAGTTTCAAAAGTGACTCATCTGATTTTTTAGATGGTTGATAAAAATGCTATGAGTGTCTGTAAATAAACTTTACTTTGGTTTGAAACAGGGAAATCTGAAAATTTTCATGTAGGGCCCTATACGTTTATAGAACAACACTGACGATTTATAACATTATATCGATAAATTTGTCTCATAACTTGCATGCCATAATGAAATTGAAGTTAATTTACATTGTAAGATGCTTTTCAACCTACTGATTAAACTGAATGTTTTATTTTCATCTATTACCAAGTGAATTTGAGTCGGGCATCTTAAGGCTACATGAAGTGCCATCTTCCTCGTGTAATCTTTTTTTTTTTTCGTCTTCTTCCTACGACTAGGAGTATGAAGTGTAAGGGTCTGTGCATGAGATGAGTCGTACACTTTGATGCTTATTTGCTCATCCCACTCCTATTCCTCAAGGAGAAAGACAAATCAACAAAATATTACCACTTGTGGAAACAAGGGATGTGATATGTTTAATACAGTAGTTACTGCCTATTAGTCCTTGGGCTAATAAATAACCCCTCTAATAGGCGGCTTCGAAATCACGAGTTTCAGCTAATAGTCCGCTTTTATCGAGACACACTAGATCTACCGTACCAACAACATTTTCCCATTTTATGAGGCAGAATGGGCCCAAAGTCAAAGAATGAATAGCCTACTGTAAGGCCATCTTAGTACACTATAAAGATGGCCTTGCCTTTTGTCCTCTCCCGCAGTAAAACAACGTACACTGTCTGGCATAGGCATGGTGATATGTACACATGAAATAAGAGGTCATAGCTAACGGTGTGATTGCTGAAGTCTTAGCCAATCGTGTGTCGCTTTCTCTTCCTCATTAACATTACAACCCTTTGAATACGTACAAAGCATCTAGTCGTCCAGACCAGGCCTTAGGCAACAAAGTGATAAGTGTTCCATTGTGGAGGTTGTCCATTCTTATCTCTTTAATGTCGCTCTTGATGAAACATCACATGTATCCGTTGGCATTCTACCCCAGGCATTTCAGATTGTCTCAAAAATAAAAAAAAATAAAAAAAGAGAAGAAGAAAAATTACATGACAAAACACACATGTCCCGGTAGAGGCATGTCTGATGATAAGGGTAGATAGATAAATTATTGACCCCCGGACGTTTCTTGCTCTGTCAGCTGATTGGCGACCAGTGAATAGTCCGTTGCGGCTAATGGTCTGCTCCATCAATAGTCCGTTTTTGCTGCTTCCCATGGACCAGACTAATAGGCGGTAACTACTGTATCATCTGCGTCTTTTGGCAATTATAGATGGTGGTGGGAGCAAAGGAATAACTTGATTTTCATTCATCAATGCATGTATCACCTTGTAACTTGTGGGCTGTCTTCTAGGGTTCTTTTTTTTGTCTACATGAGGTGAAATAAAGTTTGGCAGTTTTGGATATCTTATAACTATTTTGTATAACAATCATACGGTCGATTACGCTTGTAGCAATGTCTTTTGGGTGCCAAGAAAAAGATCGCTACATCATAAGTTTTACTGTTGCATCACATCGATGCCCTGTTCCAGTATAAAAGAACGCTACATCCAGTCCGAACATCACAGTTGACTTCACCACAAAAGTGGAGTCGACTGTATCGAAATGCTAGGTTGATTCAAGGTACCGGTGAATGCAGTGGAAACTTGATATAATGGAGGAATGACCAGACTATAGCAAAATCCCTGTAACAATATCTGATCTCTGTTATACCAGACTATTGCAAAATCCCTGTAACAATATCTGATCTCTGTTATACCACCAGACTATAGCAAAATCCCTGTAACAATATTTGATCTCTGTTATATCAGATATAAAGGAATTTGGAAAAAACTGCTTTTTTTAAATCGTGGGTTTTGTTTCCCGACAACATGACATCAAAAAAGGTTTCATAAGCCAATCTTCTCTGTAAGGCCTAGAACTCTCAGAATTCCAAAATGTCATCAAAAGGAGCTTCTTATTGTGTCGTGCGAACTGTTGAAATTTTTGTTGTCATTGTATTTTTTCTTTTCAGGAGTACATCTCAACATCCTTGTTGTAAGAGTTATAGCCAACAGTTTTAATAGAGACAACAAGCGAGGAAGAAAAAATCTGTTATAGTATAGCCAATCCTGATTCATGCCGTTTCCACTGTAATAGTTATTATGTTAAGGAAAAAGTGATCAAGTTACTGGGTGTCAAATGTAAAGAGTAGCAATGTACTTTATGTAGTCACTCCAACTCAACTCTCGTTTTGAAAATTCATGTTCAGATTTTCCCATCTTTTATACGTTTTAAATATTCATCTCAAATACAACACAAGGTATAGTCAATTTCAAGGGCCATTGAAAAATATATGTTGAAACTCTATGAGGACATAAATGTTATCATCACCTGTTGTTCATCATGCCATTTGTGAATAAAGTCATTTGTTTCATAATTTCAGTCATTTCTTTACTTCAAGAAATCACTTGATGTGTTTATATAATATATACATAGGATATACATGTTTCCCTTCGGTGTTCAGTGTTTGTTGCCTTATATAAATTTATATAAAGTTTCTCTATACAATAAACTTCACTATCGATCTGAATCATGGAGGCAGGACGGGAATTATTTTGTCATATATTGAGACAAAATTAGGAAATTCCACTAAACAAAGCAATGACCTGTCACTTCACTGATAACAACAAAGAAAACGAGGAAGGCCATTGACAATGTTGCTTGTGGCCCTAAACAACAATCTAAAATGTCTTGAACAGTAATAGCCTGAATTTATTGATGTCAAAATCCCTGATGAAATACAGTCTATTCAACGGATAAGCACAACGTAAGCTGTCCTCAGACTGGATACAGTGGAACCTCTGGATAACGACATCGCTCAGGACCGAAGATTGACTATTATTGACGCTGTTATATGGATGCGTCGCTATTCCAAGGTTTTCATGATGGTGGGAAAGGGGTGCGGTCATAGGTTAAAATGAGTCTTCCGGGGGAAAATAACAATGCGATGCACGACCTGTGCCTGTGATTCAGTGTGATAAGACATGTCCTAAACACGTTAGATTGTGTCATTTTTTGATTATCATAATTAATAAACAGTGTTTTGATAATAGATAGTGATCGAAGGCCATTTTCCCTCTGTCCCAAACGTTTTGAACGATAATAAACGATGCCCAGTCCCCATTTTCTATAGTGTATTACTTTTAATGCTATATTATTACTTAAGTACCGGCATTAGCATTATGGGTGGGGACCGGCATCTGTTCAGCCGTGTTAAATGACATTTAATACTACAATGGAACACTGGGGGGAGGCAAAGCTTGCATAGCAAAGGTCAATTGTGATACAGTATACAGTAGTGCTCAACTACAGCAGCACCTGCTACAGCGGGAACAAACCTACTGCGAGAGCTTGCCTGAATCCCCGTTTTTTTCTCTTTGTAAACTCTATTACATGTGTATGGATTGAACGGGACAAGAAGAGGCCCAAACATGCTTACACCGGGACCTAAGCCACCATATCGATGGCACAGGGTGACATAGATTCAACAACGAGCAATTAAGCTAGATCTAGATCTAGTCTAAAAGCCAGACATCCTTTTTCGTTTTTACCCCCTATCCATGGACAGTTCTTGTGCCCAGCTTTGTTGAGTGTGTATCTGTGTGTGTGTGTGTGTGTGTGTGTCTATGAATGCCCGCGCCCCCTTTCTTAGTAGTAATTTCTAGCCATTGGTGTAGTGTGTGTGTCTGGTGGTGGTAGTGGGATGAAGGGCTAGGGCCTAAATAAATATCAACACGTAGACATGTAATGGGTACTCTGAAATAAAAATTATGGCTTTGCCATCGACATTGTTGCTCTAGCTGTCAGGCTTGGACTGTGAAACAGCCCCTTATCCCAGTCTGTTTTCATTTTTAATTGTATGGTATGAGATACCGCTGGTGGGAAATGAGGTTTTGTTATTTGGCTAGATTTTTTTGTTCCAAGCATCGCTGTCAACTGCCAATTATCACTATATTGATGTTTCTAATCAGAAGTTTCACTGACATTTATGTTGCTATTTTGAGGCCTTTATTACTAGTAATATATGTATAGAAAAAAATCGGGACCAGAGATCAATGTCGCTATCCGTGGGTTGTAGTTATTCAGAAGTGTCGTTATCCAAAGGTTCCACTGTAATATTCAGTGGAGACCGCTTAAGATAAACTACTATGGGAGTTTATTCAGCAGTTTATCTTAAGCGAGGTTTATCTTAACCATTTCAATGAAAGTTTAAAGGTAAAAGCCACACAAACACACAGGCTCATACACGTGCATCCTACGTAGGTTGCCTTCAGCAGGGGTGTTGGTTTAGCGTCTTCAGAGGTCATAACACCGTACAAAAATCTACAATAGGCCTACAACTACAACTTGGCTCCTATCACAGAACATGAAGTGGACAACTTCGTTACGGATGTATGCCTGTAGTACATTTTTGTAGCTGTAGAGTTCATCTTAAGCGGACCGTGGGTCAACGGCGTCAATTATAGTTTATAATAACCGTACTTTCATTAGTAATGGCAAAGAGAGAAAAAGTTGGGTCCAATGAAAAAGTTTATATTAACCGAAAATTTATCTTAAGCGGTGTTTATCTTAAGCGGACTCCACTGTATATATAATATACCACATCCACCATAAAATTTCACCACCAATTTTAAAGCACTAAAAAAAGAAAAAGCTGAAATACAGTCAAACCGCAATTATCGCATCCTTAGATTAAATGCCCTTGTTGTCCCTTGTTTGTTTTACTTTCCCCATGTTCTCCAAGTTCAATGCTGAATGGTAGCACATCACACGTGCAACAGGCAGGCAGTCTCTCTCTCTTTCTCTGTCTCTGTTTAAGGGGAGTATTTCCCTCTATATAGGTCATATTGGGGCATTCAGAATCTTTAGCAGTGGGTAGTTAAACGGGGTCATTAGTAGTGTGATATATATATATATGGACAACTTTTCGTACATATAAAGCAGGCGAAAGCAGGCGGTAAAACAGGGTTGGTGGTTTCCCGTTATAGGGGGCGTCTTAATGGGGTTTGACTAGATGTCTTGATACAGACAAAAAATCGCTTAGGCAGAACTGTTCCGAGCAAAGGGACAAAATCCCAAAAATATTTCATTGCATACTGAGAGGGCATAATTTAAATGGACCTAATGAAGAATTCATCTTTTGGACACAGGACAGCCATACTGGAATATTCATTCACCTTTAGGCAAAGTTGGTACCCACAGGGTTATGAAAGCTTCAGCTTACAGTTGAATCACAGGGTTGCCAAACCCTCGTCAAGAAAAAGAGTAAGACAAGCTAAAACTAGTAAAACAGAAGAAGATTGAGTCAAAAAGAGTAAGATTCTGAAGCTCATAAAATCCATGCTTACACAATATCCAATCATGTTACATCAGTCACTAGATAATATCGGCATTCAAAAGGGGAAGGTCAGCATTCACTGCCATGTTACCGTAAAAACTGGACCATAATAAAAAAGCTGTGCCAATTTTCCATGCCTGTCGACACTGCGGCTTATATATTCCAGATCGACATATGCTACAATTTTTTTTTTTAATCTTGTCCTTCGGTTTGAAGTGATTGTAAAAAAATGTTACTTTTTACTTTTTAAGGAAAAAAATCATAACAAATAGAAAAAAGCATTTCAAAATATGTTTGTCTTCAAATAGATGTGTGTCGAAAAGGGCATAAAATTTGTGACGCCAGCATCGGGTTGTGAAATGAAGTCTAGATCTAGCTGTCTACACATGCTAGTCCACTGAACTGAATATAGACGCATCGTAGCGGTTCTTGTGTGTCAGACTTCAGAAACACAGGTTTCCTAATTTAAGTAAAGAAAAGTTCATTTATTTGTAGTATGTGCTCTAAATTTGTCATTCAATCAATATTCTAGCGAGGATCGTGAAGGCCGCGGAGAGATGAATAAGCTAGATCACGTGATCAAATCAAACGATGCAGCAGCCTGCACAGGTTAATCCGGGAAACAGCCGGATTGTGATGGTTATTGTATGTCAGATTTCTAGATTTTAGTGAAGAAAAATCAATTTGCTAGTGCTATTGGTTCTAACTTTGTCATTCAATCGAGATAATAGTGAGGATCACGAGGGCCATGGAAAGACGAACTACTCCTAATTAGATCACGTGATCAACAGAGGTTAACCCAGGCCTGGCAGTTCAAAATCAAGGGATGCAACTCTACAATGTTTTTCTCTCTCCCCTATTGTGGCTTACAGTCCAGTGCGGCTTATAAAAGGGAAGTAAAAAGTTGCAAATCCAATACAATGATTCTTAGTACCGGTAATCAATTATATGAATACAATGACAACAACAAAATGTAATAAAATGCAACAATATATTATAAGTGAAACCTTCAAATTCCTTTTATGCCGGGCCGAAGGCTCCACATATCTGGTACACTACGATTTTGAAAACCTAAATTTACCGGTCACATGGATGAAACCGGGAAAATACAGACAAGAGGTGAAGAAGTCATACACACCTACAATGGCCTGAAATACATATGTATCTTTTACGTGAGGTTGGCAATCCTGTACTTACATCACTCCTGCACCCCTGGTTCTAGTTTATTATAATATACATACAAATAAAGCAATATACACGTATCTGTAATATTAATGAATAATCAAGGCTATTTTTAATGGAAATGACAATTGCGAATGTAAAAAACAATGCGATTTTGTAAAGGAAAATAATTAGGCAGCAACTTCTTGTTTGGCAGTAAAATGGATGCATTCATCCTTGATTATCTGATGGAGATGTTGATGGTTCCGAGGTTGTTTTGATAGGCTCTTTACCAGCCTGTCAAGAGATCAGATTACAAATGATGATTATTCAATGCAACAGATGTAAATTTGATGTAAGCATTTACAACAGATTATGTCATAGAAACTCATGCTCTGCACTAAAGAAAGGAATGTGAAGCAAATTTCAACCTGTATACAATTTATTTATTTTAACTTAGTGATCCAAATGTTAACAAAAAAATGACCAATCTTTTTCATAAAATTAAGTTTTAAATTAAAGAACTTAGATAAGTGCAGCAAGCAGAGGATCTTCTACTTCTGCTAATATGCTAAGCAAAGTCTTGTCTATTGTGAATTACATTCCATTTTATAATTTATTTATTTTTTCACAACAAAAAATACTCAAATATATAATATATCATCAGTGTACACAACTAGATCAACTAGATATGTCCTTAGTCAAGAATTGGAGTAAGAGATGCCCTGTTGCATACAGCATCAGCCTAGAGACTGGATTTAGACCAGACTAGGCCTTCTTTCTAATTCTTGCAGATTACATTTTTTTATACATCAAGTCTAGTTCTTTTAGGTTGAACAGATAGTAGGCCAATCCAACCATAAATTTCAGTTTCTTATTTGTTTTCACAAGAAGTTTGTAGGTCTAGATGAATGTCAATGATAAACAAAAAATCCAACTTAAAACAGCCTGAATAATTCTTGAAAAGAAAACCTACCTGTGCTAAAACTTGAAAAGCTAATTCTTGTAACTCTTTCTCAGACATAATGTACACAGTTTTCGTACACCTGAAATGAAAAAAAAGCAAATATAAAAACTTGAAACTCCAATTCAGACAATTTTATGTATTCTTTTTGGTCTACATGTATTTACAACAGAAAAGTGATGAATGGTGGTGCATTTTGATGAGCAAACATAGCCGAAATTCCCGACCACCAACCAGCTACTTGGAGGTCTCTTTTTAAGAGGAAAAATATTGTTTTGGGCCAAAAACAGACACTTTGCTGACAGACACATGGCTGTGGACTACACTACTGTGTCAGATCTATTTCATAATAACAATAATAATAATAATAATAATAATAATAACAATAAAAAATAATAATAATAATGGTAACTATTTATAAAGCGCATTTTTTCTCTGGCAAGAGCTCAAAGCGCCATAGTTATAAAAATAAAAGGAAAAGGAGAGTTGAAGCTTACAAAATAAAATTTGCACGGCACCTAGATCTAGGACTAGGACTAGGATGATTAAAAATGTGATTCTTTTATTATAATATTAATCTACACCTAAACGTATTAGGAGACAACCTCAAACACGAGGAGGAAAAATCTTGAATGGGAGATTATGTTACAAGGGAACCATAGTAGTATTTAAGTAAGTCTCTAACTTCATGTATACCACCATAGGAAATAGAAGCATAGATTTAGCTAGGCCTCGCCGCCTAAGGCCTAAGTGGACTAGACTAGAGAATGCGCTGATTATATAGCTGGTCTTTACAAAATGAGCTAGACCAAGGCCAGCTTGTTTCAAATCAACAGGAAAATTTCAATTTGCCTGGAAGAATGGCTGAATTTTTTACCCTGGTTGTTGGACTTGCTGTTTTAGGCACTAAAACTAAAACCCATTTTTTTGCCATTTTAATGTAAGAACTTGAATTTTTAAGGCACTCACTTCTGTTAATCTTAGATGCTACCAACAACAGACAATTGGAAAGAGCAACCTTTGACCTTTAAAATGAGACTACTTTAAGCATCATAGCTTAATATCTGGCCTTCATCCAGGGTTTGAAAGTCAAGGGGGGGTACAGGACCATGGTCTTTTTTTTCTTTTTGTTACCCTTTGCCGTAAATACATGTGATCTTCACAAACTGTGGGCCTTCCTCTTAGGTTGAAGGGCTTGAAGACGTGACATGGCCTGTGCACGCTGAAGGGATTGTAGATTGTTATCTCTAGGATAACCATGATTAATTGAAAAATTCTGTCATCCTAGTAGCTTCTTCCTGGAAAATGGTGTTATCCAAACAAAGGCGTTTCAGTCGTAGAAATTTGGAAAATGGGATGAATCTTTTGCAGTTGGGAGGATGAGATGATGTATAATCCAAATAGCTATGACTATCAGTGGGTTTGTAAAAAAATGGATGTAGAGTTGAGTTGGACATTGATGTCGAGAAAATCAGCAGAAACTTCGAACCTGAGAGGAAAGCCAATAGTAACCGTATACCTCTTGTTTTGCCTTTCCATCCACACACCAAAGCCATCATTAACATGATCAAAAGGAACCATTCGATTCTTCAAGCAGGTACAGGTTCTTCCCATTCCAGAAAAGCTCTAGAAGGCAGACTGATATATTCCCTTAAAACCCTCACTCCGACCGCCATTAATGTTTCGCATCAGTTCAGCACCTCTTCTTAAATTGCGCACGATCTACTCTGCACCATTTCCTACCATCTCCACGGCCTATATTTCATTCCTTCTTCTTCCGCGGAGCCAAGAGTACCGTGGACTTCTAGGCCTACAGTCTTCCACCACGCTAAGATTTTCTTTTTTTATCTAGATCTTTTCTATATTTTTAGTTTTAATGTCTTTCAATCGTTCTTTGTTGTCTGAAGAAGGGTATATATACCTGAAAATTCACTGTTTTATATTGTCTTTATAGTGGAGGCTTTATTATTATTAAACTTCGTTTTGTTTAGATTCATACTCAATACTAGTTTAGCAAAAGAGAGTATCTTTTTTTATCTATAGAAGAACAGATACTATGAATGATGTTGAAACCATAAATTTTTATAAATGTTTCAATAATATTTATTAATCTACTTTCTAATGATCTTATCAAATTTTTTCCTAGGTTAAGGTGAATGAAAGAAATTATTTTCTACATGTAGATGATACCGAACTTAACAAATTGTACCTAACACTTGAGTTTGGATCTGAGCCGCTATGATTTTCCATTGAAGAAACGGAGTCAATGGTTGAACCTCTTCGCAATTTTTTGCCCATCCAC
Organism: Plocamopherus ceylonicus; assembly: GCA_039654545.1. Taxonomy (NCBI): domain Eukaryota; kingdom Metazoa; phylum Mollusca; class Gastropoda; order Nudibranchia; family Polyceridae; genus Plocamopherus; species Plocamopherus ceylonicus. The sequence continues at coordinate 10,319 of JBCJKF010078948.1, forward strand.
AAAGGCAGATTTTGGTCTCCATCAACGTCTGATGTTTCATCTTCACTTGTCTGATGACGGGTGTCTTCAGTAGGTCTGCCAGGTGCATCTGATGGGTCAATTTGGGTCCTCAATAAACTCTCAGTGAGAGATTCTTGGGCACTGTATGATGATGACAGGGTAGATTAATTTGAATTGATTGTTTCCATACAGATCTAGATCTGGGAACAAAATACATTTTAACTCATTCAATGCCACTCCCTGATATATTGGAATGACAATAATTTAACTCTTTGTGTAGTGGTCACAGTGGCGCAGTCGGTTGTGCGTTCGGCTGACAACCGAAAGGTTGGTGGTTCGAACCCTGTCAGGG
>JBCJKF010079059.1:0-10670 GCA_039654545.1 Plocamopherus ceylonicus
TAAATAACGACCTGAAGATACTCCCCAGCAACACAATTCAACTTACATCAATGACTGATTTGAAACATCTAGGAGAACGCGCACAGAACCGGCGAAATTGGTCAAATTTCATCACAAAATTGAGGAGAACAGCCGAAGCTGCGAGATGGGATGAACCCGCCAGCGGAAGGCACTAAGTCAAGTAAGTCAGTAGAGCAACTTGATATACAAAATTAAATGGACAAGTTTTTGTTGTTTATTTTCTTTTGGAACAGAATTACAGTGGCTGTTCCTGCATCATGGATGGTGTGGTATCCCAGTCAAATCATGAAGTCATCATATCTCCCATGGCAACCAGCGGTGCCTGCAAGAATCAGTGTGAGAAGTTACTTCCCTTCCTCATTCTACTTGTTGGCATGACGTTCTGTGTGGCAGGCACTCAGATGCCATTACTAATGGTTACATTGCGGTATGTAAAGTCCAGCATTTTTAGAAAATTTGCTCAATTGAATTCTCACTACTTCTATTTTTGTACATAGTACTAGTATTTGCATAAAAAGACAAGCTAACAAAACAAAACAAAAGCAACAAAGAAACAAAACAGGAATTTCTAAGTCCAATTAAAGCAAAATTACAACTGTCTTTTTATAAATACACTTCAAATCCATCCAGTCCTACATGGTAAAATATTTCATGTTTCTTGTTCAAATATTACAGTCTCAGTTACTTGCATTTCATAGTTCCTTATAGGGAAAATTTATTTCCTTGGCAGAAAGAAAGAATGAAGGAGATTAAAAAAATTTCAACAATCATTATTAAGATCATCATAGATTGAGAATACAACAAATTCCAATAGGTACATGGTAAGACATAAATTCTATGAGTATCCTGTAGTGTTTTCTTGTATTGTTTCATTGATCTATGATTGTGGAAATATGAGTACAAGTATATGAGTTGTTTTACAATTCCTTTGTTTTGTCTTTTTCTTCCAGGTCTGTGAATACCATGGAGAGATCTTTTGCTTTAGGATTACAGTTTGTGGCCATGAGACTTTTTGGTGGGTTTACAGTATTTATCAAGAACTATGTAGTCAGTCCTAATTTTGCACACATGTTTTTGTTGAATGAAAAGAAAAAACTCCTCACAAAAAATAAAATGAAATAAAGGATTATTCATAGATCATTGCTTCATTAAATCAAAATTTACATTTAATGTATTGATTCCTTGATAATAGGTTTGAGCACGAACTTTTCTTCTTGAGTTTATTCCTGCTGTGTGTTAGAATGTAGAATTTTAAAATGAAATGCAGTATGTGATACAATTCACGCACAATTTTTTTCATTTCAAATGTTTTTTGTTTTGTTTTAAATTTTCCTTTCAATTTTATGAAAATACTGTTTATCCCATTTGATAGTTCATTTTGATAGTATGTGGGAGTGGAAAAGGAAATATAATTGTCCAGGTGCTTCCTGATCAAACCCATTTAGATTATCTCCCTTTGTTCTCCCCTTTGAACACCAGCCTACATCCCAAGCCCCATTCTCTTTGGTCAAGCTATTGACAGCGCCTGTCTTTTGTGGAGTCGCAAGTGTGAGCGCAATGGCTCTTGCCTGCTATACGACATTGTCTTGTTCCGATACAAATACGTTGGTATGTACTCTGCCGGTCACTGACCTCACATTTCAATGAATTGTTGCTGAAAGGACATATATGCATTTCTTTTTAGATCATACCCACTGGTTGACTCTTTTGCCTCACAGCAACAGGTCCTCAGGTGCTTTAAGTCTTTCAAGACTAAATAGCTGAAGACTAATATGAAGACTAATCCAAGACTAATATTTCTTTTTATTTATATATAAAACAATTTAATTCGGTCCCTAACAATTTAGAATAAATTGTAAACGTCATGTAAAAGATGTTTTCATGCCCAGGCAATTGGGCATGACATGCACAAAGGCTTTTATGAATAGAAAATGTTGTATTTGAAGGGTATTCAGCAAGACTTGCTAATGGAAAGAAACTGTACGACTGTGAATTGTCATTTATTGTTGATTTTAATGTTTATTCTTGTTGTTGCAATTTTTGTTTTTACTGTAATTATTATTATTATTATTATTATTATTATTATTATTATTATTATTATTATTATTATTAATAATAATAATAATAATAATAGTATTACATCTATTATTGTTATTATTATCATCATTATTATTATTATTATTATTATTATCATCATTATTATTCTTAATATTATTACATCTGTTGTTATTATTATTATTATTATTATTAATATTATTATTATTATTATTATTATTATTATTATTATTATTATTATTCCCACTTTTACTATTTACTAGTATTTTTACAATATGTATTCATAATAATTTGTCTTTCATGCCCACTCCCCACATCCATAAATCCTTCTTATCATTTACTCAGGTATTGCAGCCGGTCTAAAAGTCATCTCCCTTTGTTTCTTTGTGGCCATGTGGTATTTTATAAGGAAAAAAACTATTGCGGAGCAGAGAGAAGAGCAAAGAGTAAGTGTGGTTGGCCTTACCTCTGTGTCTGTTGCATGAAGTGTAAATGTGTGTAAAAAATAATCTGACACTGATTACATTTGGAATGTGTTTTGTTTCTTTTCATAATGATAAACAAAAGCCAATAGAAAAACAAAATAAAATCCAGAACCCCCATATCACGAAGGAGAATGATGAAAAAAAATATCAAAAACAAAGCGAAAGAAAAGAGAGGAAATCAATTTGTAATCAACATGTGTCAAGTTTTATCCTTTTTCAAATCAGTGTGTCATCAACATGTATGTATCCAACTGTAGTGTTCCAAATGAAATAGACTTGTCCTCAGTATGTGTCCACTTCTACCTCTTTCAGGGCATGCCCAGATCCGGCTCCAACCTTTCCATAGACAAGATTGACCAAGTCAAAGAAATACCTCGCGTAGATGGACCACCCCGACCAAGCCAGTTGCCCATCCCCATGCCGGCTTCCCCCGCCAGAAACGTCCAGCCTCCTCCAAGATCCCAACCAGACCACTATCTGCCCACATCTCAAACGGGCCAGGAAGAAGAGGTCATGTCACTCTACCCAAAAATGTCGGCGACGTCTCTCAACATTCCCTCGGATGAATCTGTAATGTGAGGACAGGTTCGGATTGGCGAGTTTTGATGTTCCTTTTTTTACCCTGCGAAATGGGATTCTGGTACGGGTTTTCACCACGCATGTTTGTCAGGCAGCAGTAGGAATTCCCGTTATTCTCGTGACCTGCTCGTCCTCCTGTGTGTGAATATCTTTTCCTCCGAATACTTGTGAGGCCTCAGGTAGACAATCTGCAGGATTTCAGCGTTGTCAGACGTCGAAAGAAGCAGATGAATTGATGGCGAGTTCTTTTAATTGTTTTGAACTTGTTGCTTGTTGGCATTTGTCGTCAATGCTGTTTTGATGAGTATATTTTACAAGCCAAGCTTGCCTGGGTTGGAGGTCACATTGAATTCAAATTACCTCTTGCCTCTTTGTCATACGCACACACCACATTTTCATGAGGTTTCTTTCACCTAAACCCTCTTTTGTCTTGAGAAATAATGATGCTTGTAAAGTTTTAACATATTATATTATTATTATTATTATTATTATTATTATTATTATTATTATTATTTTTATTATTATTATTGTATTATTATTATTATTATTATTATTATTATTATCATTATTATTATTATTATTATTATTGTTATTTATTATTATTATTATTGTTATTATTATTATTATTATTATTATTATTATTATTATTATTATTATTATTATTATTATATAATTATTACTTTTATCATTATTATTCTTGTATCTTTATTGTTATTATTTATTATATTTTATTTTGCTATCATTACTATTCTTCTTACTTTTTAATTGATATAATATTACATAATATTAACTAGCAGCTGGCTGCATATAGAAAGTTGAGCCAATAGTCTTTCGTTCATCACAGAGCCTAGCTCAGCTACCTTGTGAATCATTCCACTTGCTTCAGGAAAAAGAGAGAAAGAAAGAGAGCAAGGAAGACAGAAAGAAAGTATGGAAGAAGGAAGAGAGAGAGTGAGAGATAATTGAAGGGAAAAATAAATAAAACAACTGATGTAAGCTGCTTCTGCATCCTACTCCAGTTTGAGTAATTGTTATAATGATTACCACATGCTTGAGATTATTGACAATATGTTGAATTCTTGTTACGTGTGTATATAAAAGCCATTCAATATACATTATCATGATTACGTTAAAAAAAAAAAAGAAAATGAATGTTGTTGTATTGATGAAGGCTTGAACTATATAAGAAAGAAGAAAGGCCCTTGACGAGAATGGAAAAGAGCATCCATGGGAAATACTAGATGGGAGATAAGAAGAAATGAATGGAGATGTGTACTTATTAGGGGATAAGAATGCTTGTCAGTGGAGTTGCCTTGTTCACTCACAGCTGCTTCTTGATGAAATGCGTGGCAGAGCAGTGTGATGACAAAGTACACATACTTCCTAACTTGGAAGGGCCTTTAGAATTTCTTTCTTTTTCTTTTTTTTCAGCAAGATGTCTCTTTACTTCTCTAAAGGTTTCTAATAATCTGCAATTTTTGTCATTTTTTTTTCCCCTTCACTCAAACATCGAAATCATGCTAATCAAAAATGTTTGTTTCTTAATGTGATATACAGACATGGGAGCGACTGATTTAATAACTGTGTTGAAATGGGGTAATTTTTTGCAATAAATCAAAATAATCTGTTTGAACCGTACATTTCTATTGTCTGTCATAGAAAGCTTTTGTTAAGATGGATGTAAAAGTCCCGAATCTTTAGATCAAAATTAATCATTAAAAGTGTGCTCAAGTTCTGTAAAAAAAAAAAGTGTATGACTCTTGTTCTGCTTCTACTACTACTACTACAAAAAAATATCAATGCTTAATTTTACCGTCATCTCCCTTTTTTTTTCTTAAAGCTTTAAATTTTCCTTATGTATTATGGTTCACCCAAAATGTTAAGGCTCATCATAGTGATAGCACATTATCAAAATAAATAACCGGGTCTGGTCAACACTTCTGTTATTTATTTTGTTGTCGATGATAATGTGATATCACTGTGATAAGTTTATACAATTTCAAATTTGGTTCAGGGCCTTTGTTGATCCATTGTTCTTTTGCAAGTTTACTTTTAATTATTTTTCATTTTATTTGTTCCACCCCCTCCCTCTGCCCTCAAGAGATTTATTCATATATATAAAGGTTTGTGTTATGTTGTACCTCACTAATCAAAAACATCATATTTGTATACCAATCATATCAAAAGCTTTTCATGAATTCATATTTCTTCCATATACTTTGTATTAATTGTTTCTTTATTATTACATGCGATTCATCTATTTGTGATCCTTTGACAGCTGAAGGAATATGCTAAACCAAATAATTCAGTTAGTTATCACTATCTGGCCTGGTCAACACTTTTGTTATTTATTTTGTTGTCGATGATAATGTGCTATCACTATGATGAGTTTATACAATGTTTTACAAATGTCTTCAAAAAGTGAGATAAATTGTAACCTAGATAACTACAACCAAATACTTGTGTTTTACCTTATTTATTTCTAAATGATTCATTATGAGCTGTGAATAAGAAATAAGCATCCACATGAAATTTCAGGGCAAGGTTAGGGTACAATTCAAACAATTTTTAATCAATGTCATTTTAACTACAGTTTCAAATGATTTTTAGTCACATTTTTTCCTCTGTTTTCCCTTTAGTTTGACATATCATGAGTGTATTTTTATGGAAAAGCATATTTATATGTCAATTTTTTTTTTCTCTTTTTTGTTTTAGCAGAGCCAATGCATTAGTGTCTTTCATCACCTTTGTAAAATCATGTTCAACTTAACTTTTAATTGTTATAACTGCAATCAAAGTGACTCCTTCTTTGTAAACTGCATGACATTTTAGGCGTGATGAAGTCTAAACCTTAACAAGTTACAAGATTGTCATCTGTCTCTTCCCATTTGAAAGAAGTCCATCTGGAGGGAAAGCTTCTTGTCTTTTGGATTTCTATGAGCTCTAAAATAAGGATGGTCATGGTAGTTAATGCCATTTTCTCTTTTTGCTTGACCTGCATGCATATGTATATATCATGAACATACATAGACCTGTTCATACATACATTGCAACACATTTTTGTTGCACGAAAACTCGTAAGACACACCTGCCGCCATCCAACCATTTTTTTTTGTCTCTCATTTTGTTTTTGCTCCGTGCCGTTAACAAACCATTTGATAGATTTTCCAAGCAAATTCTCTGAGATCTGTAAGATTGTCAAGGGTGCAAGTTAAAAAGGTGTTAAAAAAAAAAAAAAAAGAATAGTTTTTCACTTGAATGTGCCACAAAATCCTAGTTTCAGAAAATAGTAACACCAGTTGATGACTATTGTTTGTTTTCTTTCATTTTTCGTTAAGCAGAGTTTGTATTTAATATTCATATCAAACCCTTTATATGAGATCTTATGTTGATAAGGTGGCAAGGCCATTTGGTTATATTGTCTTTTATGAACTTTTCTTTTTTGAACTTTGATCCATGTTTAAATAAAGTAATGCATATAAAACTGGTACAGTTGAATACATGGACACCTTTTGTGCTATATTATAAGTATAGTATATGCCATTGGGCATTTTAGGGACAAGGCACAGAACCTGTCCTGTCACAGAAGGCATTGTGGAAACATTTACATATTTGGTTTTCCATTTCTGTTAATACATTTTGTCTTTTGTTGCTTCCCTAAACACCACTAGGTGTAATAGGAGTTGATGATGATGATTTTGTCTTTGCACTGTTGTTGAATTATCATGACCTAGAAAAAATATGTATAATGTCCATACGTTTTTGTTAACTCGGAAAGAAAATTATTTTGGGGGTTTGAGGGAAGGGGGCATTTTTATAGCTTCAACTTTGTTTCAAGGTCAAGATATTCTAAAGATTAACATAAATAATCTAATAAAAAATCACTTCAATGGTTAAAGTAGTTTAAATATTCCAAAATTCAATTTTAATTGCTTCACATTTCCATCAAATTTTAAAGCAAATTTCTTTGTCCTGTCATAACCAAGAGAAAATGTTTGCTTGAGCACATCATGATCATGGCATGTTTATAGCAAATGACCTAGTAAGCTATATAGGGTAGTGATAAAAAATAACGTTACATTTTTGTTGTGCTCCCTTTGTCTATGTATGTGCATGAAAATAACTCATGATATACATCACGTGAAAGGTAATTCAATTCTGCATACCTTGATATCAAATACATTCATGTACATGTAAGTGTAAGCGAGATATGAGGGTTTAAATGTAAACACCTAGTGACCCCAGTTTGGAAAAAGTAGGCCAGAGAGCACCATTTGCCAAGTGGTGATTTTTTTGCTTTTTATTGCACCCTTTGTTGTATGGAGATTGAATCTCGCATTTCGATAAAACTATGATTTTAAGAGTCATCCTTCATTTCTCTTTCAATTGATATATAATACTTGTGGTTTTAAAGAGTATGCTTGACGGGCATGAGAAAACAAAAAATGTAACGTTATTTTTTATCACTGCTGTATATATATTTCTGAAAATACTTTCAAATTTTCCAATATAGGAAAGAAATTGAATTTTTTTTTTTAAGACAACAGCATTATAATCTCTCTCAAGCTTTGTTTATTAGAGATTTGTCAACTTGGTTGATACTTCATGATTGTAAAATATTCTGCTATGATGAAGACATATCTTTTGTTATGTTATGTCTTATGTTATGTTATACAGTTCGGATCGTATTATAAGCCTCCTGGCTTGTGATCTGATCTTCTTGTTCAGAAAATTTCTTGCTGTAAGAACTAAAATGTACTTTTTAGAAACTATTTATTTTAGTTACGCATGCGGGCTGTATCAGATGTGGGTTTATTTCAGTATTTCATTTATTGAAGGTCATCTAAAAGTCTGTAGATTTTGATGCCCAGACAATGTCCAATCTGCTTTTGAAAGCCTCAAGAGACACGAGGGCACCTATTGCTCTTAAAATAGGTGTCATATTCCCTTTCAGGGATAAGGAAGGAAAGTGACGTTCACTTGTGAGCAGCCTTTGTCTTGTTTCTTGATTTAACATGCTATATATACACATATAATATTGTTATTTTAGGTGCTGAGTGGGGAAAGCCTATTTATAATTTATGTTCAAAAAGAAAGTGTCTGTCATGCTTTTAGTGGTCATGGCCAAAATGTCCTGTGTAAAGTGAAGATGCGTTTTATTGCTGAGCTATATTTTTTGATAAAGTCTCATCGGAGCTGAATTCTTGGGTGTTTATCAGTGTTAAAAGCATTTGTCTAGCAACTAAAGTGACATATATTATTTTCCTCTGGGCATTTTGGCGTTGACCTCTGTCTTGAAGAAAACAGATGATGTTGGCAGTTTTTCTTGGTGGGTAGGCCCCAGGTTGGACTCAGACAGTCCCCCTCCCAGCTGGTTAGTGCTTGTGTAAATAATGTTTTATGATGACTTTGTATGATGTATGTCAATAAGATAGCAATGCAGTTCAGTGTTAGATGATTGTTGCATGTGTGTTGTCTCCTGCTCGGTGTTGTGGTGTTGAAAGCATTGTTGAGGAAATACAATCTGAATCAAAGTGCGTTACTTTTACTCACCTGTAAGTCTTCCTCTGTGAGTCTTTGCTTTCACTTACACCCTCCTCCCTTTCCCTCCCCTCCCCTCCCCTCCCCTTCCCTCCCACCTCTCATCCATCTGGAGATTTGCACTAAAAGACTATATATGTATACTGTTTAAATTATTTGACGAGAAAGAAAGAGGTCAATTTGGTCAAAGGCATCCCGTTTATGAATGATGCATGAGTGCAATAATAAGGAAAATTGAAAGGATGATAATAGTGATAAGGAAAATAATAATATTATGATGGTTATAATTAGAATAGTGATAATAATAGTAATAGTTGAATAATGATAATATGATAACATTAGCAATTATCATATTGATAAAAAGATAATGATAAATAGCACAGCAAATTTAATAATCACCATGATTTTCATCATAATTATAATATATGCTGATAATGAAAAGAAAAATGACAAGAAAAGTTTAATGATTATAATTAATGAAAAGTCGTTATACTGATGGTTATGATGAAAATGATAATAATTATGTGATAAAGACATGATAATTATCATACTCATCACACCCATAAATAAATCATGATAAATAGTATATATATATATAAAATAATCATTGACTTCATCATAATGGTAAAAGTAATGTATAGAGTAATAAGATATATATACACTACGTACATGCACAATGTCTATAATGACAATATGTAATAATTAAAATTTAACTTGCAATGGGCATTACTCAAAAGTTAGATCAAAATAAAATACAAATGAATATATGTTTCATACACTGTATGTTATAATTGGGAATATGTATGTTTACAAATATTTTAAATATATTATTAATGGAGATATCTTTACCAAAGCAAGGTAGAAATGTCTACATGTGAAGTATGAAGTGGGAAAGACATGCCCTGGCAAGATTAAGTGTCCATTTCGGACTTGTGTGAAGACTATGATAAAAAGAACACTTAACAGACCTAAAGAAATACATGAATAATGCATGAGACAGTGTATGAATATAGTCTTTTAAATGGAATTCCAGCCTTGTCCTCAACTCCCGCCTGGTAAATTATTTATTACACATAGACCTGGACTCTGAATTTCGCTCTAGCTTTGCCCAATAGTCTTCCACATGTTTATTTAATTTTTTCTGATCTTTAGTCTTCATGACAAAGGCTAATTTCTCCACTTTCCCATCCATTCCCCCATTTCTCTGTTGGTCTAATTTTTACCAAAGAATCAGAACAAAATGTCTTAAGGCTGATATAAAAAAAAACAACAACCAAAACAGGAAACGAAATCAAACCCAAACTCTGGAAAGCAATATTCAAGTTTTTTCAATATATTTGTACCCCACTTTTCTTCTTCATAGATTGTTGTTTTGCTGGTCAGCCCAAAGATTATACTGTTGGGGAAAATAATCAAGACAAAACAACAATCAAAATACAAGAAGAAAACCCAAAGGGAATAACACTGTACAGTGCTTGTTGTTACCAATATTATACTTATATAGTTTTGTCCATAAATAGCTGATTGTATGTATTAATTTTTGGCATGTATAATAAGGCCAGTCTAAGACGAATAGGCCAAGCTGAACCATGAGGAGTTATGCTATTACATGGTATGAGGTGTGTGGGGAGAAGAATGCATAATCCAACTCCCTTTGTTCTGACTGTGCCACTTTGTCTGCTGACAACTTGCCGCGACGTAAATTAAACCGTATTTGTGTCATTAAAGGCGCTTGTTATTTTCCCCATTGTGTAATGGTTCGGTTTTGGCAATACATTTTGCTGTCAATGTCACAAGCCATGTCCCATGCATGTACAATTTTAAAAGACATCTAAGATTGGACCTGTTATGGTAGTACCTTGAGTATAATCAAGAAATATCGTAAATACAGCTATATGCTATAACAGATATACGAAGAAAAAATTATTTTTATTATTATTGTTATTATTATTATTATTATTATTATTATTATTATTATTATTATTATTA
>JBCJKF010079170.1:0-10670 GCA_039654545.1 Plocamopherus ceylonicus
CAGTGTGTCTGGGCGGCAACGTCCCAACGGGGTCCTGGGCTCCGAAGGGATTCGCCGGAGCGGTAAGGTAAGGTAAGTATATAACTCTTCATTTTATGATACATGTACCAGTGCTGATGGTTTTCCGCGGATCCGCGATTTTGGAGCCAGAGGAGGAATTTCCTCCTTTTGCGGCTTCTTCCGTGATTTTGGCGATCTCTCACTCTTCCGCTAATTTTGCGAAATTTTCATTGCCTAGCCCAAAGCTAGTGAAATCCTCAATGGTTTCACTGTGTAGAGAAGCGTTGTTTTTTTTTTATGGAATTGTTGGAACCAGTTCTTGAATTGGAATCTTGTCAAGCTCTCGTGAGCTGGCAGTGTAGGCTTAAGGTGACCTTGGTATTTCTGGTGATCACATGCTTGTGTGTTGTAGCCTCTGTGTGTGTGTGTGTCTTTCAAGGAAGACTGTGTCGTACTGTACTTGATTTTTTCACCTTTTCTTCTTCCCAGTTGGTCACCGTGCAGGTGAATTTATATTCGAGATCTCTAACCCTGACCATGGAGACTCAGTAAAAACGAGGCCATTCGCATCAAAGATATAGACTCAAAACTTAAAAACAGAAGGGCAAAGAAATCATATTGGGACTATCCCCTACTTCATTTGAATGCCTGCCACACGTCTGGACTGTGAATATCAAATTTTCTTAGGCTTTAGCCATCCTCTTTTTTGTTAATATCTTTCTATCGTCTGTATTAAAATTATTGAGCATGTTGTCAAGTTAATATTGGTGAAAATCATAGAAAATGTGCCCGGAAATGGGGGTTTTGGGTCTGTATCAGGATAAAAATGCTTCAGATTCATGGGGACAACGTCTCCCTGATCCCCTAACAGGGGTTTGCTCTTCACCCCCGGACGGTCGGCTAACTTTTACTCCTTTTTCAGAATCACTCACCATCAGCACTGATGTACAGATCCTCTCAATAACTATTCCTCAAATAACGACCACCTTTTTCTTACAAGTCATATAGAGTTGACAGATGGATTGTGTCATATAAATGACCTCTGAATAATCATACCTCGAAGATCTGACCAACAACCATCCAAAATGGCTCTTTTATCATCCCGTTGCCTCTCTAGAAGTATTGCCTGTGACTGCTGGTCACTCTTTGCTCAGAGGAGGCACAAAGTTTTGTTGACGTGTCCAAAATGGTTGCTTGTAATATTCTAAGTGCATATACTAAATCTGATGCTTTTTGGGGCCTGTCAAGCTCAATATTGGTCGTTAACCTATTTCTCGAAAAATGTCATTGATATATTGTATGATGTGAGTGTTTTTAAATGCAAAGCACTTTGATCTCTATGAGAAAAAAATACATTGTTATTATCATTGCTTTTATTATAATTATTATTATTATTATTATTATTATTATTATTACCACTTACATTTGAAGAATGAAATTACAGGTTGACTGTAATTGAAGATGTACTTGCGTTTGTCTGATTGTAAAAACAGACTTTGTTAAGTAAATTTGAGATATTATTGATTACATTTACATTAGTAAACAAAGATTGCCAAGATTAGCTGTATGACCAAAACTAAAATGGCAGATTTGATTCATATATAAGTACTCTAATACACTAGAATCCGGCTAAGTGCACGGACAAGCTCTTGGACACCATGCTATGTACATTGTAGCTATATGGGGACCACTAGGCCCCGCCCAGTCTCACGCCATGCTTGTACGTCAATCAAATAAAGCTGACCAACCAATCAAAGACAGAGAGATAGAGAGGAAGGGATGGGGGGGGGGGGCGGTAGATTTCCGTCTTCACTTTCACTTTATGATTTTATGGCCTCATCGCACTGAAATGATTATGTAAATGAGGGACACCTGGGCTCTAGATCAACGCTGCTTGCCTGGACCTCACATTACTGCCACATGATTATGTGAATGATCCCTCATCCCAGATCTAGTGTCCCAACCAAGGACGGCCTTTTATTAGTTTCACAGATTCCTGGTGGTAATCTCTCTGTCCCTGCAAGGACGAGGAATGCGTATTGGGTTGTATATTTCTGGATATCAGCATTGGCTTTTGTCTTTCTTTACCCAGCCAAAGACAACCTACAGCCTAGAAGAAGAAATTAAATTATAAACAGACTTTAAAAAGTGAATGAATAACTTTTCACGGGCAATTTTGGATAAATACGCCCTTGAACAATCATTGGAATCATTGACCAAATGAAAATTGTTTTACCAAATAAAATCACACACCTTACGAAATTTCTTATTCATTTTGGTATAAATTTGGCCTCATATCTGACCATAAGTGTATGGGGGTTGTTCTTTGTTTTATGTTTTTATCACTCTTATGTTGCTGTATTAATGTGTATCATTGATCTAAAATGGTGACATGCATTCATCTCTACTTATACTCACCTTTTACTTCATATTTGCAGATTAAAATCTAGTGACGATGCTCGAAAAAGAACAGGCTTTCCCAGATTTGGTTCAAGATACCGATATTCTGGAAGAACCTTATATCAGACTCGCTTGAATGCATCAATGGCAGATCGTCCATCAAAACATTTTGAGAGAGCACAGAGCAATAGATCTCTCAATTCAATTCTCAATAACAACAGATCAAGAAGTCAAGACCACTGTAATTTTTTTATGGAATAATTGAATGGTTAAATGATACTAAATGATTCTGTTAAAGATGAAAAAATGTTATCACCAGATACGGAGATGGAAGTGGATGGCTTTACCATTAGATCTTACACAGTTCTCCTGCCCAGGTGGCTTTATTATGAGCTGTTCTTATGGTGTGACTGTAGATTCAGAAATTCCACTACTTTTTAAACTCTGTGTCCACCAACTTCCCCATCCTAATTATAATGGGACAAATGTGATTCATGGTATCATTAAATGTAATTTTAAAGTGGTGGATGGAATGTAAATGAGCAACACTGAGTGTGAAGTAGGATGTTATTGATTGAGAAAAGAGTGGGGAGGAAAGGGGTCTTCATCATATGTGTAACTACAAAGTTGGGTATTTATTTAAGTTCAGGCATTATTCACAATTTTCCATGGTGAGGAATGAAATGAGAAAAGGTATCAGAGCTGGTTTGCCATGTGAAAGGTTCTGTTTCTACTTACTCCCATCTAGATTCATTTCTTCAGTACATGTATGGAGAGACAACAGACATTGAGTCTCCTTTTTATTCTTAATAATAATAATTTGACTGACTCAATTACAGTTTATATTATACAAACCCTAAAAAAGTCCTTTTTTTTTTTTTTTTAGGATTTATTCAGAGGTGTATGAGTGAAAGTTCACATTCAACTAACAATGAATTCTGCGCATAACAAAAAATTCTTTATATGTTTCAGTAAATTATACCCAACCTTATAGCGAGCATCGAGTTCCAGATCTACACACTCAAACTTATGAGGTTCACCGCCAGGAGCCACGAAGTAGGCTGCCTACTCGTATATATGATTATGATGATGATGTTCGCCATCAAGAACCAAGAAGTAGGCAACCCTTCGCCCCTACAGATTATGTTGATGATGGAAGAACGCCTTTACAATCTCCACTGCCAAGAGAGGAATCCCCTAAATTTCCCTCACGACAAATTATTCACCATAGAGGTAAGATTTATTCAGCTTTTAATGAAAGTTTATTTATGTTCACTCTTTGGTTTTTTTCTAAGATGTATGGTTTAATAGTTTACTGCAGAAAAACAAACAGTGAATTTGTCTATTACCGTAGTATTATGTGTGTCAAGAAAGGGATACAGCTTCTTTTTCATCTGATTTCTAAGCTTGAATCTAAAATAATCTAATACCACTAGCAGAAAACAAGTGAAAAATTATATATAATTTTTTACAAAGTGGATCATAAGATTGGTTTTATTTTATTTTTAAATTCCACAATTCTTGCGAATATTTCAAAGACAATATTCTTTAGTTGGTTGATAACAAAATTTGCAAGTGCTTTACCCATCACATTTCCTACACTCATTTCTAAAAAAAAAAAAAGCCCCATAGAAATGGCTACTCAGGGATATTTAATATAAATATTTCTCTTTAAGGTTTCATCTCATGTAGAGCTTTAAGATGGCAAATAATCAGGTCATTATAATTTTGTTTTCCAGCGGAACCTGAAGAGGATGATATCGCTGACAGACTTCCATCAGTTCCACAACACTCACCAAAGCCATCACCTAGAATATCACCCAAAATAGAGAGACCGCGATCTACAAATCAAGAAAAAATGGGAGGGGTGGCAACTCCCTTGGCTGTACTAGACTCTTCATTGAAGTCAGATGACAAAGAAAATGAAAGTGATTACAGTCCACATGGCAGTTTGGACTCCGTTGATATGAAAGAAGAAGAGGAAGTGAAGACAAAAGTTAAGCCCCCTCCTGTGGCACCAAAACCAAAAAAAGAGAAACCTGCTGTGGCTCCGGTGAGATTTTTTTTCTTCAGTTTTTTTACTACCGGTATCTGTCATATCAGATTGCTGACATGGGGGATAGGCATTGTATAAAACATTTTGTTTTATTGTAGAGGAGATTTATAGGGTTACAGTTTTACATGTCTTTTTAGTGGGGGGTAATCATTTCTTTCTTTCTTGAACCATTTTATTTTCTTATACCTGATGTTTACTTCCGTTTTTATAATGTTGATGATTCTCTTTTCCTTACCAACAATTTTATTGTCCATTTTTTTTGCAACAACTACAGAAGCCTGCAAAGCCTTCAAAGGGACTAAATATTTTCAAAAGGGATAAAAAAGACAAGGAAAGCCCTAAAAAGAATGAAGGATCAGAGAAGAAAGCAGAGAAAAAGCCCATGACTGAAGTCAGTTTGTAATTAAGTCAGCAATTCTACTGCATAATTAAATTGTTACTCATTAAGGGAAATCATTGAAATCATTATATCATATCAAAGAAAAATATACTTCCACATATTTGTTTATCTTATGAAGAGACTTATGGCACATTTGCTCAACTTTTTACATCATTGCTTTTTAGAAATTTTGTCACTATCACTGGGATGTTTTTAATTTTAGAATTTTAGACCTAGGCAAAATGGAAAAAGATGACTGTAAGCAAAGTAATTAATTGATTATGATTTTAATCATTTTAGAAATAGGATTGAAAATTCAGCTGGAAAACAATAAGTCATTTGTTATTTCCTGTTCATTGGTAGTGGGGCTGATATTGCTGAGGAGGATAGGGTCAAACTTTCTAATCATCGTGAGAAAGCAAAAGGTCATTTTTAACTTTTCAACACAGCAACATTATTTTTATTTGTTAGTCCGATTGAAAATTCAGCAAAGCCCAAATTTGTCTATGTGCCTACAATAATTGTTCAGGACAGCCATCTGAACATATACATCCATTTCACTAATGTATTTATGCATGACATGTTTGTAGAATTGGTGATTATTTGATTGAATGAAATGGATTTCCCAAAATCATATTATTCGTTCATTTTTTTGCATCAAACTTTGTAGTGTTTGTCAAATGTTATATTTGAGGGTGCATGGGAAATCCAGACATTGGTACTCTGATAAAATTACAATGTATAAATAAGGATATGTTCTCAGATTCAGAATTTGATGAAAAGTCTTAGTTAGCCATTTGCAAATGCTCGGGTTGGAAATGTGAGTTTGAGAAAAGGGCATTTAAAAAGATAACAAAGAGGGAAAAGCTCGTCTTTGGGACAGTAGATGCCTTATCTAGATCTCATAAAGCCAACATTCCTTAGACATCAGACACATTGGCAGATGATTAAAATTCATCTAGATTTATCTAAAGACTTGACTAAATCAAAACTGTATCTTTCAGGTTTTATATGACTTTAGCTTTTAGGATCTCTAGAATTTCAAACAGTAGAATATGAGTATCAAATATAGGGTTATAGGCTTGTTATATACTTACATTTATTTTGAATTAGACCTATAGATGAGCAGAACATTTTAAGCAGTGCCAGGAGATCGTTGCCTTTATGGTTGAGGTTTTGGTTTTGTGAGTATTGTGTATGTTGCAGAAGTACATCATTCATGAATATCAGACCGATCTAGGTTTAGATGAACATTATATGCCATGATGCAATGTGATACCAATCAGAGTGGTAGATGATGATCCTCATCAGCATTTAACCTTTATACCTATCACTATCATCTCTTTCTATAAAACATGAGAGGACAAGATTGAAATATGCCTTTTTCGTTGACTTGATTCAATGGGAAAGTTTCACTATGTTAGCAAAGAGCTTGCTATTTTGATTTTGCTGCCAGATGTACAGTATTAGGTTGATTGCCTGTCTCTTTGTATAGGGACAATTTAGTCACTTAAAACATTGTCAAATTGTCAGAATTTGATGGAAATATCATATATTAACTTATTCCAATGACTTACTCTGATAGGCTAGTCAAATTCAGGGCAATCTTCATGTTATGAAGTCGGCGGTGTAAACTTTGCACCTGCAATAGAGCATGGTTTAGCTTCATAAACCAGCTGCACAGTATTCTCACATTGAAGATATTTTTAGACAAACTCTTTCATGAAAAAAGGAGAGCAGAGACTTTTTTTTAGATGCAATGTCACCTATTTAGACATCGTTGTCCATATTGAAATGGCAAAACAAAGACACTAAGTTTGGAAGCTAAAGTCAATCACTAAATGTACAATTTCATCCGTTAAGAACCATGAATTGATGTTGTTGTTTTTTTAATCATTGAAATATTAAATAAGCACGGCCAATCAAGGAAATTAATAAAGAATATCAGTCTGCCATTTACTGTTTCTGTTAGTAAAAAAAAAAAAGTATGAATTTTTACTTTGAATATGGCTTATAGGTGTATTGATGTCCATCAGGCTTTCCCATGCACCATCTTTTATTTTTTAGAGAATTGATAAGTAAGAGAGTGAATTTAATAGTCAGAGCAATTATATGTATTTTCGATGGATCCAACAAATTATTTTTTATGTCTTTTTTAATTCCTTCATGTTACACATTATTGTGCTCATGACTAATTTGTTTGCCTCTCAGCTCTTACTTTTACTCAAAGTGTGTGCTTGTCTGGTGGGTGCTACTTGTAGAATCTAAATCCATCCTAGCTTTAACTTTGATATATCATGCGTTTACATGTCTTCTTATTTTTCCCTCTATAATATATTCTCAACATCATTATCATATTGAATGACGTAAATTTTACATAAATAATGTAACATTTATCAATGATATCTCATCCATTATGTATTGTTGATGTACATAAGCAAATTGGAATTTTCTTTTAGTTAGAGGTAGAGGTTCAAGATTTTAATTATGCTTTCTTTTTTGCAAGTGTGTTTTTTGTTTTGTTTTGTCTTGTTTTTTGTTGCTTTTTAAATTTTAAGTACAGAGAACAATAAGCAGAAGAAATCTGTTGAAAATTTAGTCAAAGAAACATTTTGGTTGATTTTCTTTGAATCAACGTATTATTATACCATCCGTGTCCTTCTATAATATATAAAATAGATATCTACAAATTTTCAGTTTTTCACACCAAAATAAACTTTATTGAAAGTCATTTATTACTCATCTAATTTTCATTAAAAATGAAATCGGTGAATAGAAATTTGCACAAAAAAATGAAGGCATTTTGATAAAAAAGAGATACGTGATTTTCAATAGAGTTTAATTCAGTGTGAAAAAGCGAAAATCGGAAATTTGTAGTTATACATTTATAGTATAGAGAAAGACACTAACATAAAATGATAAAGTTCGGTTGATTCACATTTCTTGCTGTTCTTACATGTCCTATCCTTGCTGACTGGTCCCTAGAGATTTTGCCTTGATCTTTCGTCTCTTATGAGGACCTTTTTCGAAATATATGGTGAAGGTTATGGTCGAGCAACATACTGTAGTAACTGCCAAATTGAGCAGTTGTCCAGAAGCAACAAATAGGTCCAATTCGGCAAAACGTCCAGTTAGCCAAAAAGTTTGGAAGAGTGGGGCAATAGTTAATGGTTGGACAATGATCACAACATCAAAAGAGCATTGTTTTCGTATAAAAAAAAAAGGGGGGGGGGGTCATTTTTCCGTATCAAATTGTCCCATCAAGCAAACGAAGCACTGAGACTGTTAGACGACTAAGGGAAACAAAACAGAGACTCATTTTCTCAGTGTGGTGACCAATCACAGGGATGGCCGTAATGTTTTGAAGTTTTGGTCCAACATATATATCCTTAGCTTCGTATATAGCCCATTATAACGCAGTTGGATTTTTATGGCCCTTGAATAAATTTTAAAAAATTGATGGTCAAACCTTTCTGAATCTAAAGGTTCAATTCGCCAAAATTTGGGTTTTAGACCATACAATTAGGGGAGTGATTATGATAAAAAAAACTTTTCACTGAAAAAACGTCCACCAAGGCAAGACGTCCATCTAGCTGGAGTCCAATTAGTTGGTAACTACCGTCTTGTCTAATACTATTAGATGTCAAAGTCCTCTAGGAATCCAACCATTTTAAGTTGTCTCTATTAATAACAGTAGACCTCGTCTTTTTTTTTTTTTTACTTGTTTGAGTCAATGAGATCACTTCAGAAATAATGAAGTCAAAAAACATCATCCTCGCATGCAACAAAGTTTAGCAGATTTCATTTCTTTCAACAGTTTAATCATCCACAAGATCTTTTTATGAGAAAAAAAAGTAGTCAACAAAGTCATTTCAGCAATTAATCAAGACCCACCTTTGTACTCAAAACACCCAGGCATATGCCTACAATTCTTTCAGAATCTAGCAGTGGAGTAGCAGCCATGTCTGTGTCACATTTTCCCCCAGTCATGCTTTTTACTCAAGGTGACAGCCAATGATGGGTATCGAGTTTGAGTGTGATGAGCATTGACGGTCACCATTCCTGACTCTGCCCCTTTCCTTCCCCATTCTACTAAGTAAAGTGCAGAACTTTCTTAAATTATAAGGACATCATCGGGACCAGTAGTATCACATCGCTATCATCAAATGTCGCTGAATCCAATCAATGCATATTAGAGGTACAATGATGGGAGAAAAGCAGTCTATATAAGAGAGGGGTTTTGTGACTCCCTCAGTGGTATTCTATTGCTAAAGAAGATGCACACACAGGTTACCACTTAGGTTTCAAGCACATGCTTGTGAACTTTGATGATAATCAATGCATGAAATGCAAGTTCTGTTGTCACATTTGGGCGCGTTGACAAGAGTACTCAGCTATCTGAGCTCATCAGTTTTTGAAGCCTAAATAAGACTAAGCCCACCATAAAATTTGAATTTTCCGCAAGGCACGTTCAGGCATCAAGAAGTTGGCAACTTTCATCTGAATGAGCTCAGGGGTTGGTAAATAAACTTCTGACCTGAGACTAACAAGAGCTGTGCTTTAGAGAGCATACATTTGATGAAACAGTTAGAATACTGGTGCTGACTATGGAGAGCGGCATCCAACTTGACTTACACTTGCATAACCATCATGAGTTGCCTTCTTGTGTTGTTTATAGTTTGTGTTAATTCATCAAATTTGGGAAATGAATGTGAAGCTTGATAAATAATAGTATTAATAGTCATTCACCTCTAACTGCTAAAGTTCAAAGCCTAAATTAGTCTCTTCTACACTTGAATGTCTTTTGCTGCTTGGATTTTAGTTTTTATAACAAAATTTTGCATGTGTATTTGTAATATTTTGTATCACAGATAATAGGTCTATGTATATTTTAAACATAATAAAGTACAACTTATTTGTCTTTGTCCCTTGTGAGTATGAAGGAATGTCATGTCAGCTGTATAAAATTTTAGTTTTTGATCGAACATTCCATATTATATTAATCATACTGATAAATTGTATGTACTTACAGGGTAGATAATTGTTTGTGTTTTTGTTTTGTTTTGTTTGTTTTTGGATGCTCATCAATAGTAGTGTAACTTTTAACTATCATCAGAATATGAGGGTGCAGAGCATGGTGTTGGTTTTGGTATGCTACTTTTCTCAAAATATTTTTCCTATTTATAGCATTTCCTTGATAAATTAATAATCACCGGATCTAGGGAATGATGAATTTGTCATTTGAACAAAATTTTGTTGCTCTTAATTTTGCTTTATATCTTTATGAATATTCATATCAGTAATATCAGCTTTTAAATATGAGATTTTATTATTTTTACTTAAATTTAGTGTTTGTTTCTTTGTTTTTAGGGGGAGGTTTCCATCCTCCTGCTGAAATAGATAAGGAACGTTGCTTCATATTTTTAGAATAAAAAATATGGTATTCCTTTTACAAAATCCTTTTTCATACTTTTGTGCCACTTTGTATATTTTGGGTGAAACAAATTGTTATATTTTTAATCATGTTCATGCCATATATTTTCTTCTTTTTTTTTGTTAACTATTGTTTTGTATACATGTATATTAATATTATGAATACTTGTGAACATTCCATTTACAATATTAACTCATTGCAGGCGCGCCTATTTTGACCTGGATGTAATTGGTATCGCATGAATTTTGCCTATTTTCAAAAAATCACTGTGTTTGTTCTATATAAGATAGAGACAAATGGGTTTTTTTTATTTGGAATTTTGAATTGGAATTTTGAATTATTGCTCTATAATGTGTGCAAGTCTGATTGTTGAGATGTTTGTGGATGAGGTGTAATAAATT
>JBCJKF010079281.1:0-10668 GCA_039654545.1 Plocamopherus ceylonicus
GAATCTATATATTTATATATATATATATATTTTTTTCTATTATTTAAATATATGTTACTCACATATTTTTAAAATATATAAAATATATCTATTTATATTCATAATATATACATGTACATTTCTTTGATATAAAGATTTTGATATATTTATTTACATTTTATCCAATTTATTCAATTGATTAAAAATTCACTTAAAAACTCAATATTAATAAATTCTGGAAAAATTAATATTCATCAGTAAAGAGATATTCGCGTGCATTTCTTAGTTTACGACAAATCAAAAGTAAGCTTCAATTTTTCAACTCTGTAATATTCGAGGAGAATCGCACAATTGAAGTGCTTGGCTATACAACAAGTCTTTATATACGATTGCATCAACGAGAAGTGAGGGTAGACACACGAGTATACAATCGTTTAACTAACAACGTCATTGGAGTTCAAGCTGACATAATCGGCTGAACCTCTCGGTTCAGAGGTCAGTATTCTCTTACTCGAACAATCTGTCGTTCCATCGAAACATAGTAGCATCGACTCATGTCAGTGATGTAAAATTTCTAATGGATACTTTAAGTTTTTTTTGCGTACGTATAGTTGTGTTTTGATGCATCACGTGTGTTGAAAGATTGATATAATTGCATATATAATTTAAATTAACAATATTAACTACAACTCTTTCCCATAATAATTTCCTAATAATATTTTAACAGTGTCTATCAGTTGAAAAATATTATATTTTATTAATTAATAGATGCTTTAGAATATAATTTAGAATCATAATATTTTAAAATCAATTTTTTAATTTGCCTTTTGAATTTTATTAATTTATAGTTAAAATTATTTTTATTTTTACGCTGCAATATATTTATGATTTCTCCTCTTTTTAATAATATTATCTGAATGTGTGCACGTTTAAAAAATAAAATACAATATTATGATAAAAATATAAACAAACAACATTATTTTTCGTAGAAAATATTTATCATTGTTGGAAACTGTGATATGATAAATTGCAATAATTTTAAAGAAAAAAAATTTTTTTTTTGATGCCATATATATGTATAAAATATTATGCACGCTAGACTTGAAAAAATAATTTACGAGTAAAAAGAAATAAAATATTGACTAATTACGTGAATTATTAATAATTTATATCAATTCTGATACACAAATTATTGTTTGCACAATATTGTACGGAAAAACACCAGGCTTAACTTTGCATTTGTATTTAGAAAAGATCGATTGTATTTTTAAAATGAAATTCACAAAACTAAATAGAACTTGAGGAACGAAACTTTCGAAGAAAAACATGCGTCATCGATCAAGTCATCAGATTATATTGTTTGGCCATTATGACGAAAAATATTTTTCTATCGACCTTTGAAATTTCAGAAAGTATTTTTAAATTTCGGCAAAAATGACAAATTCAATAAACATATTATCGTGTTGTGTTTTTCAAGATCGATGAAAAAAAATTTCTCTTTGTATATTATATAATGAATGACGAAGAATTTTTATCACACGAAAACATATCAATACGATAACTTTTAAATGGCTTTCTAACAGATCAATTTTGTATAATTATTTCAAAGAATCAATAATTAGCAAGCTAGAGAATTTTCTTATACATATTTCAAGATTAATAAAAAAACTAATGATATTACTATCAAAGTGATTAGCTGTCGTCGTCTTTCAAATCAGTGCAACAGAAACATTAGAGGGAAACAATAGGAAGGTGGGACCGAAAAGTCTTAAAATTCAGATGTTTCTTTTAATTTCCCAGACTCAACATATACATATAGATTAATATACGCGCGAAATAGCAAAGGCGACCTTGTCGATGATTATTCGCGATCGCGGCTTGAAACGAGGATGAACAACGAAGAATGAGAGCCCACGAGTTTGCTCGCATTTCTATTCCCATCCGTGCGATTCATGCGTTTTCGCATGCGACTTGAGTCATTCATATATACGGACGAAATTCCAGAAAAAGCGACGCGGGAAGGAGATGACGTAGCCAACCACCCACCTGTCGACGGCTATGCTATTTTCGGGATGCACTTCGCGCCCATATAACTTTGCGTTGATGCACACGGTATGTTACCGCGAGTTTGGCTACCGAATTCGTTTGCGACATGCCTGCACATACGCGAGGAAAGAAACGGATTTAACATTCCTCAGCTTGTATTTTATCCGTAGAAAAAAAAAATATTAAGTTTGTCACAGATATACGTTATAGAAGAATTGACGTATTGTCTATACATCATTAAAAACTAAAATCATCTATTAATCTACACATCCGTAATTATATTCAAAACATTTTGTTAAAAATGTTTAATTAACAGTTTCATAAATAAATATTTTTATTTAAAAGACTAGATGATAAAATTATACATGATAAAATGAAGAAAAATCTTGAAAATTAATTTGATTTTTTGATATTTTGAAAATTTATTTAATTTGTCGATTTATTGCAAAATCTAATTTATACTACGCAATATAATATGAAATATTAATTGTAGATTTATTAAATGGTGTCATCAAATTTTACAGGTTTCTCAGAATCACATCTTAATCATTTTCTATTGTAATTTAATATTTTGATTAATAATTTGACGTGGAATATTAGAAATTTCTTATCTTATATTAGCTGTACGAATGAATTACAAATATTTGAAATATTAAAAATGATAACATTACAAAATCGTAAATCAGAATGATGCTCTTCAAAATTATTTCATCTTGTGTTTTCATTGCAACATTGTTTCTCAGAAAAAGAGAATATCTCAAAAAAGTCTTATATCACAAAAAGGGTGATTTATATACAATTTTAATTAAAATGTTAAAAATGTAATCTTTGTTTAAATAATTACTACTTTAGTAGATTATGACAATTCGAAGATCAGGAAAGGCCAGAGCTCAGATGAGGGCAACACAAAGCAGAGAAAGATTACAGATATCATTGTCTTTTAACATTGCCACATTGTACAATATCCCTCTTTTATCGCAGAAACGTGCAATGCTGTGGAGGATGCAATAATGTGTTTCGTATCACCAACATAAATTGCGCAAATAACTTTTTGTAGATATCTGGAGCGGCGATGAGCAATCGACAAATGTTCTTCGCGTGGCATCTTTACTGCCGAAGTCCAAAAGATTCGCCAATTATTGAGCGAGAAATATACCATAGATTCGATCAAATGACGATTCTATGGTCGTAAAGTATTAGTTTTCAGGATGTTTACAAATCTAATTAAACTCTTAATTAAACTCACATTTCAATATTTTCACGCATTTTTCCCAATTATGTAGTATATCAAATAATACACTGGAAATGTTTCTTTTTGAAGGCGAAGGTAAATTTTTGTAGATACTTTTAACAGTTTTGCTGATCATAAAAAAATTCGTCTGTTTATAAATTGATTCGTAACTCTATGCCACGAGAAATGATGTTCATACGAGAAAATCTGATTTTACATAAAATTGTTCCAGTGGCATGTAACTGACATTTTTTTACTTTCGTTTAAGAAAAAGTTCTCTCTCTCTCTCTGTCACTCACACACACATACACATACACAAAAGAATCAAAACTATTTCATATCTAATTCATCAATATATAATTTTCTCCCTTGTGCAAAATATATTTATTTTATTTTTATACACAAATCTATTTGGACTAAAGATATTTTAATAAAAACGTAACATATATATCACGCAATTCTCTCCACGACAGTTAATTATAAGAAAAATAAATTTTCGAAAGCTGTGTATAAAATCAACACTAAATGAGAAAATTAAAGAATATAAATAATAATTGCTTATTATTAAGAAAAATAAATATTCGAAATCTGGTCTAATCGGACGTTAAATGAAAAAATAAAGCAATTAAGATATAAATAATTAAGAGAAATACAGAAAGGTTTTATCTATAATATACAATATTTAGTCGGCTGATACACACACATATTTTCCGCAAGTAACCCGAATAGCAACGGCGTGATCAAGAAAGCTTTCCCTAATTAGGTTTAATTTTCCTCGTTGCGGGCTAATCTGAAGAGCGCATCTAATATGTTAACGCGACTGCAACGGATTATCTTAAAGAGTAATAAAACAATCTATCGCTTTCTTCACACAAATGATATATGTACGTAATCTGATAGCATAGTCAGTATATTAATATGAGACGCAGAATAAACGGAAAAAATCCAGAAACATACTCGACAAGTCAGTTTGTCCTTTGAAGCAGGCAATGACCTGTGATTATTTTTAGGTGTCCTAATCTCGGCCGCGATCTATTTATATAGAATTGTATAGCATATCGTTCAAAATATCGATGAAAGTTCTATGATGAATCAGTCAGACGATCAGCTGATGCACCGGAAATAAAATTTTTTTGAACTTTGAACTTTAAAAATGGTATCTTCGGTTAGTCTTTATCTTATTCCGGTGATAGATCCAATAAATAATTCATCTCATTTCTAAATTCATCCAAATTATACTACATAACGATAACATAACGGGAATATATCGAATCTCTTAATATAACTAATTGTCGACCAATTACTTCAAGAATGAATCGGTAGAGAAATGTTTTCTCTACTAATATTTTCTGCCATGTATACGTCCATACATATCTCTTATAAACCCTTGTTTTTTATATAAATCTATTGGTCTATTTGTAAATATAATATAAACAAAAAAGAAAATTCTCTTAATCATCTTTTCTTATTTTTTTCTGCACTTATTTGTAAGAAATTGAAAAAATGTAATCTCTTATTTTATTTTGCAAATTATTAATTAAATTGATTATCTAATTAAATATCTTAAATTTGAAACAAAATGACATAAATAACAGAGAGTTAATTGCTATGAATCAGTAATATAAAAATTATGCAGGCTAAAAATGAGTTATCTGCAGCGCGAGGCTGTTTACTAAATGATGCATAATCTGAAAATTCCAAAGTAACTCGTTTATATTGTACTTTTTGTTTATATTGTACGTTTACTCGAGTATATAATTAACAGTTTCAGAAAAATGGTTATGTCATCTTGGAGGATTTTTTTCACCCAGAGGAAATCGAAGAATTAAAATCCTGCGGAGAAGAATTTACGAACAAGCTGCCACCTGAATCGGAAAGAAAGATATTTAATACAATAGAGTTACAACAGGTATTTAATGAAATTAGATAATTATGAAATTAATAAAATGTAAAATTAGTTGCGCAACAAAGAACTAAAATCGGCGGAAAATGAACAAATAGTATTATCCTTTATAATTGCAGAGAGAAAGAAAGATTTTTGTTAAGAAAAGAAATAGATACATTTACACATACACACTTTAATGTATATATATAAGAAATATAAATCATATAAAACGCAATATGTGTCCACTTTCCATCGACTCCATAAGACTTTTTATAAGTGAAACTCAAAATTCTGTATAATATTAATAAAAATATTGTGATTGTTTTAGAATAAAGATAAATACTTTTTGGATAGCGCTAATAAAATAAGTGTTTTCTTCGAGAGCGAAGCTCTGGACGAAGACGGAAAATTGAAGGTTCATCCAAGAGTGTCGTTAAACAAAGTAAACTATCTTGAAAGAAAATATCTAATTGAATCAATTTTTGCAATTTTAAAGCAATTATCTTGTAATCACATTATATTTTTCAGGTGGGTCATGCACTTCATTGGTTACACCCTATCTTTAAAAAATATTCTTTCGATGAAAGAGTTAAAGAAGTAGCTTTTCAATTGGAGTATCAAGAACCGGCAATATGTCAGTCGATGTACATTTATAAGAATCCCGGAACAGGCTCGGAAGGTATCTAAATTAATTACTTGCATTTTCTATGTTTAACCGTACAAAAAATACGAGATAATTTATATAATTTAATATGTATAGATATCTATGTGCATGTGTAATTTAGCAAAAATATTAATATATGAAATAAGCGTGGTATTTAATGCTTTATATGATAGTTATTTTCTTGCAGTTACAATGCATCAGGATGCATCGTATTTATATACCGAGCCAATGAAACTCGTGGGTTTCTGGATCGCATTAGAGGACGCTACTCAAGAAAATGGATGTCTCTGGATCGCCCCGGGTTCGCATCAGAGCGGAGTGCACAGACGTTACATAAGAAATAAAGATTCAAATTCTCAAGAATTGCTAATATACGATAGAGCAGCGCCCTGTTATCCATTAAGTAATTTCAGGCCTGTACCGGTACGCAAAGGAACTTGTATTCTTATTCATGGTCAAGTAGTACACTTTTCTTATCCCAACAAGAGCGAAACATCGAGACACGCTTATACATTTCACGTAATCGAGACGAAACATGTTTCTTATTCGAAAGAAAATTGGCT
This sequence comes from Plocamopherus ceylonicus, assembly GCA_039654545.1. Taxonomy (NCBI): domain Eukaryota; kingdom Metazoa; phylum Mollusca; class Gastropoda; order Nudibranchia; family Polyceridae; genus Plocamopherus; species Plocamopherus ceylonicus. The sequence continues at coordinate 6,369 of JBCJKF010079281.1, forward strand.
TCAACCACCTGCTGGAGGTTTTGCAAATCTCTATAGAAATTAGATTTATTGTACTTATTTAAAAAATTATTGTTTGTCATATTATGATATAATTTTACTATCTATATTTTTTAATTCGTTTTTTCTTATTGAACGGAAAAACATGACATTCTTTCTATATACAACTTAGAAGCGATAACAAACAAATAATTTTTTTGTATATATTATTTTGTACACTATGTCACGAAAATATCGATGACCAATGAAAGATATTCTTTGGATAAAATGATAATTCTTCGGGAGATTCGCCTACAATAATTTTCTTTCTGAAAAAATAAAATGGTGAAATGTGTATTCGAATTCGGAATTATATTGAAATTTTTACGGAAATACTCGCAATTTTATTTTTTTTTTTCTGAGGCGACGCTTTTTATATGCGTAGTTCATATGATTTTGACCAAAGATTGTCCCACAATGCTCTTACTCAAAAATGCAATTACAATATCTTTCAATGGTACCATATAGTTACCTTTCTAAAAATATTGTACTTTTATCTATTTTTTATGTTAAATTGTCATTTAATAAAAATATAAATGTATTATTTATTAAAATAAATGTATATATACATATTTCGTAAATTCGTATTTGTATGCTCTCACTGCTTTACAAAATAAATTAAAGAGATTTATATCATAAAATATACATACTTTTATGTATGAACAGCTAATGCACAAAAATGTGTAGTTAACTCTTGTAGCTGCTTTAATCCAGTTTTCAATGACTCTTCTTTTAATTTTACACAATAATATACATCCAAAGGTGAGACATCAAATGTTTTATTCTCTATATCAGGTAAAAATGTGTTTAAATTTTGTTGCAAATTAATTAATGTTGGATATTTTATATTGGATTTTTCGGCTTGCAACAGTAACCTAATTACAAAAAAAAAAAATAATGTATATAAATATGTGAATAATATATAAAGTGTCTAATATAAAAAAAATATATGCCATCAGTTTCCAATAGAGATCAATTGTTAAAAAATAACTTACTTGTTGAGATTCTGTGTCAAATCGGCTACCTTTCTTGTGAATTCTGGTCGCAAATATTCTATAGTTGCAGGTACTAATGATAAAGGCTGGAAATTAAAAGAGTGCGCCATTCCTGCATTGCTACATGCTGTACCACTGTCATGAAGAGTATAAGAAATAATAATAGAATATCATGTTTGCATATTAAATACGATATTAAAAATACACTTTTCGCAAAAACATATGTAATAATATATACTACAAAACAGTCTTACCATATGTCACGCGCATAATTGTAGATATGCTGGAAGCATTGAAATACTTTTCCTGCTCTTATTTCTTGCTCTTTGACATCTTCTGCAATGCCTATCTTATCATGTAATCTTTTTTGTTGTATATTAATGATATAATCACGATATTTTTTCTTGAGTTCCTAAAAACATTAATTGTCAAAATTTGTTAATTCTATCATAAATGTAATCTGTATGTGTATCCACATAAAAATGCATACAAATATACTAAGCATTACCATAATTGTATCAAATGTTTGTGTCATAAGTTCATAGTGTTTATCTACATTGACTGCTTGTATTAGATCGCTACACTTTTCTAAAATGTATTCCATATCTTCTAGTTTCCTACCACCAACTAGAAATAACATCAAGATTAAACTTGTCTTATGGAATAATATATAATATATTTTTTCATTATATTATAAATTATAAGTTGTATACCTGGAAAATGTTCAAAAACTTGAAGTAATTCCTTTAAAATGTGTTCAGCATATCGTTGAAATGATTCATTTATTGCTGCAATCCAGTGCTTTATAGCACACTTTAATGCAGTTACTACAGTCCAAGGTGGTTTTATAATGACATATATCTTCCACTCTACCTCTCCATAAATTTCTGACATTTGTTTGGTGATAATCTGTAAAAACAAAATATTTTTTATAATCAGTTCGTGAAAGTTTGTGGACTCAAAATCCAATAAAAATACATACTGTTGATAGAAAATTTTTCATGATCGCTTTTGTATTTTCAAAAACATCATCCGTGAAATGTAATTCATTGTTAAAGACAGAATCTTCGATGGGACCATTATTTAAATGATTAACTACTCTGTCATTCATATCATAATAATCTATTTTCTCAAGTGGATCATTTCGTCCCAATGCCAATATATTATATATCATCGCTTTATTACAGAGATTTTTGTCATATGACAATAAAACCTATTTGTGAAAAGTAAGAATGAATATGATGTATTCCTTAATAGATTATACTTATATATCATACATATATAGAATGACATCTTACTACAGATTTCTGTAATTGACAAATTTGTAAGCAACATTGCAGGATCTCATCATCTGGGCAAGTAAGAGAAAAGTCTTCTTTATTTTTTGCTGCCTGTTCTCGTGTTTGACCTATGATACGTGGATGTTTAGAAGAAAATTGTTCATGAATGAAGGATATAGCTTTCCTAGCTTTTACACATATCTCATGCGTAGACTTATTATTCTTTATATAATCTAGTTCCTATTATAAAATTTGAAAATGTAACATTAAAACTTTTATAAATGTGTTAAAGAAAAAGAGAGGAAAACATAGATATTCATTATGTCAATATTTTATACTTACATGTATCACAGTCCATGGAATTACAATGAAAGGACGTGGATAATTTTTAAATGTTGCATCTCGTGCTTCTTCAATAATTTTTAGATTTGATAAAAATACATTTGTATCCACAACAATATACAGTGGACTCTTCTCCTGTGATTCTGTTCTGTTATGCTGTATTAATTCTACAGTATTTCCCGATATATAATTTATCTTATCCACATGATTTTGGTTGTTTAATTGTGTTCTAACAACTTCGACCTATATAAAAAAATATATTAGATGTATAATATTATATTCTATTCAATACTTCTATTCAATACCATATAAAATACATAAAACAATAATTACTAATTTATGTAAATTTAAACAGATGGGTAGTGAAAAATATAAAAATATTTGAGATAGGTACACAATTATAATAATCAGATATATCTATGTTCACATAAATTCTGTCTGTGATACACAAATTAATTAATATTTCAATTATACTAATAATACCTCCAGTGCAATATCGTCATCATTTATTGGTTCCCAATCCATTTCTTCATACAGAACTTCTTGTTTAGCCTGTTCTATTAATTTTTCTTTTGTCATATTATCCACAATTGGTTCGTTATTTTGTCGAATCTGCAATTTATCACTGTTTTTATACATTGCATCCTTTAGAATTTTGTTATGTAATCTTGTAAGTCGTACTTCAACATTTTTATAAACACGTGTCGGTCCTAAACTGCAATTGTCTGAAAAAATAAAGAAATTTAAGAATATTGTTAAAAAAAATCATAGAACAAAACATATTTTTAAATATTAAATATATAAATAAAACCGTAAAATTCTTCGCTTACTATATGATAAGCTTTTGCTGAGCTTTTGTGGAGCCTCCTTGTCATTGATTATGGCACGTCCAATTCCTTTTAGTTTCTCTTTATCAAAACTCAAACTTTTTCTTAATGTGCGCATTCTTTCTTTTGCAATATTTTTTTTTTGTTTTGGTTCTTTTTTTCCTAAACATAAAATTGATTTTATAATAATAGATTATAATAATAAAATATTTATAATAATAAAATATTCAAAAATATTAAGTATATTATTATATATAATTGCATTAATTACTTGAAATATTTTGGCTGTATGATTTTTGTGCATTCTGTGTTTTGCTATTTGAACCTTGGTCAATATTATTCTTATTTTGATTTACAGTTTCTTGGTATCTGGTACTCTTTTCTTGATTCTCTTGTATTTTTATTGACATCGGGCTTGTGATATTCAAGTCTTCCTGTTTACTTTTAACGTTTATTTTACATTTTTTATCTGCATTAGATTTATTTAAATTCCGCTGTTGAATTTTTTCATAAAGAACAGACATTTGTGGTGTAAATGTTGTTATTTCGTTATCATTTTTATCTACCATTTCGTTATTCTTTACCAAATTTGATATTTTTGTTGAAGAAGTAACTGTTTTCTTTTCTATCAACTTTGTTGAAGTTTTTGATGATGAAAGAGAAGATTTATCTTTGGCAATTAGCTTTTGTAGCATTTTTTCTCGAATTGCTTTCATTTGCGGTGTCTCCACAATTTTATCACTTGATTGTTGTTTGCTAACTGTCTCGTCATCCACAACATTGTGTTCAGATGTTATTGCTGTCTCAGATTTTTTCTTTT
>JBCJKF010079392.1:0-10668 GCA_039654545.1 Plocamopherus ceylonicus
CTGGAAAAGCAAGTGATCATCCCACCTTGTCAGTCGCACAATTGCCTACCGATTATACACATTCTACTTTCATTTTTTTCCATTTTGGTCTGTAGTCACTTTGAAAATAAAACAAGCTATTATTTATATTGCAAGAAAGAAAAATTAATGCAATATCATTCAACGTAGCATTTAATTGTAACAATATATATGTACATCCTGAAAGTATATAGCATTTCTTACGTTTCATATTTCTGCACAGCATCTTCAACTAGTTTGAGAAATTCGTCAATTCCAGTACCTGTTACTGCAGAAACACCACAACATTGCAAGTGAGCATAAAATTCATCTAGTGCAAGTGCCATACTACGTGTTAAACTGCTGATGTAACCACTTTCCATATCAAGTTCTTCTTGAAAAGTTTCAAAATTACGCATCCAATCAATTGCATAACTATGCTCAACAATATCAATCTAAAATAAATTAATCGTGCATCAATGTTTAGCTGATATTTGTCCAAAAATTAATGTATAATAAATAAAGATATCATAAATATATCATAGTTTTACAAACCTTATTCATGACTACAATAAAAGGCAATTTGGTTTTATAAAGTATAGAACAAGCATACAACATATTGGACATGAAAGTGATAGGTTTAACGCTTCTCGCAGTATCCACTACATATATTACAATGGTTGGGAAATGAGATGCTAATGCTTCTGTTATGATCGAACCACTGGCTGACCATGTAAAGACCTCAATTTGTCCTGGTGTGTCAAAAATAACAAAATTATGCTCTTCACTAGCTTTGTTAATAAGTTCGATAACTTGGTGGAATTTTGTAGTAAAAAGATTTAAACTTGTAACTATGCCACCATTAGGACCTAATTTATATTGCTTCATTACTTCTTTGTAATTTACAGTGTCTCTTATATCTGAAAAAAAATAGATCTTTTTAAATCAAATATTATTAAATGCGAGAAGTACATAGTTCTTGCTAGATCAAAAGCATAATAATAAAAGCAATATTGAATGCAAGATTAAAAGTAATATATATTAAATATTGTCAAATTATTAATTTGTACAAAATATCAAATATGTAAATATAACATTTTATGAAGTAGTAGTTACCTATATTAGCAGAATATGGAACTTCTTTACAAGCAGGATCTAAATTAACAACATATGGTTTTCCTACATCGTACAATCTAGAAACAAGTCTGGAAACAAATGATGTTTTGCCAGCACCAGCCATCCCAAGTACAATAATGCATGGTATCTTTTTATCTGTATTTTGATTATCTGTTGTAGATTTAGTATCTGAAGTAGCATTTGTTGCTTCTGCAGTATCCAATTTATCTTTTGCTTCAGACATCTCAAAATCTGAAAATTTTTAATTTTGTACTATATATTTATTATAAATCTTGAGTATTTATCTTACATTGAAAGTTACTTCAACCAAACTCCAATAACTTACTTAGTGATAACCTAAAGAATAATATCTGTATTTTATTAATATAGATGAAATTATTAATTTTTTGTTATTTGGCGAAACAAAAAAAAAATTGTATTAGGAATAAATTATATAATTAGAAATCATGTAGATCAATCTTACTAGCTGAATTAAAATCATTGGTAGAAGAGATTAGGTTAAACAAAACATTTTTTTTTATTTATTAAATCTAATTATATTAGTTAATAGTATTATGATATAGTTAAACATACATGTAAAACGTAAAAATCATCTATAAACAATATAATCAAATAATATAAAAATATAGTTTATCAGTTTGAATATTTTTCTTGTTTGTATACAACTTTGCAAAATTGATCATGCACATTACTATTTAATTTTTTTATCAAATAAATCTTAAATAACTTACCTACTTTTTTACAAGCTATCTAAAGAAATATATCGAAGATAATAATAATTATTTCATACACGCAGTTACTTTTCAATTAAAGTTATTTGAATGCGTAATAGACGATTAAGATCTCTGGATCAAAACTGTAGAGATCCACGTGCAGTCTTCTTGATTTGCTGCCAAGTGGCGTGCGAAGTATGAATCACTCTCATATAAAATAAACACTGTTGACTGGCTAACTTTATGGAGCTATGATTTTATGCACACACACATATATAGCGCATTAAACTTTTTTTAAAATTAAAAAGTAAATAAATAATTAATAAAACAATATTGTTTGATTGTAGATTTTATCTTGTGATTTTATTCGGCAATCGAGCAACATTGTCTCTCAGGACCAATTTCATCACCTTCGGTTAAATTAACCAACGGTTAAAATCAGCAGGGTGGCAACTGAAATGATAAGAATGCTTGGTTTTCCTTCATTTCTATTTTCTGTTGCCATCCTGCTGATTTTAACCATCGATTAACTTAACCAAAGTGGTGAAATTGGCCCTCACCAGCAGTGTTGTGTTGTTCGGAACAGGTTTTTTCACGTATTCGTGGTAGAATGGCAACCAAACCAGCGGTGTATGTAAGAAAAGTATTTGGACGCAAGTTTTAGCCTTAGCGGGTCTGGCGATAAGTGCAGGTTAGATTAAGTAGAATAAATTTAAATTTATTAAAAATGGATTCACAAAGAAAAGGAGCAATAAAACAATTAAAATTAGAGAATTTTAAAATGCAAAGCTATATAATATTTTTGTGCGGGTAATTAATGGCTTCTTTTTATTCAACTAAGCACCGTATTAATATCGCGTTTGCCGTGCGCGAAAAAACCCAGCCCGAACAACAACTGCTCAACAGCTCAAATCCCTTCAGACTAGGGTGTACGTGTGTTGTATTCTGCAAGTAATAATATACTGATCAAATATTATTTTAACATGGAAAAGGGCATACAGAATTTATGACGATTCTAATGTGCTATGATCAATATTAATATATGACTAGTAATCAATATTAATAAATGATATTTGGATGCATCTTGTGTCGATAATTGTAATATTTGTGTAATATTTGTTATTAACAAACATGACAGATCAAGAGAGTCAAACTAAAGATACTGTGACATTGTTTCTTCAAACGGAGCGATTTAAGATTGATAAAAAAAAACTGATGAATAAGAGCCGATACTTTGCCGTGCTTCTCTCTACAACTTATACAGATCATCTTTTGTTGGAACATATTATCAATTATGACATTCCTTCCTCTTGCTTCCAGGTTAGTTAACTATAATTGTTAGCCGTGTTAAAAAAAAATTGTTAAAATTGATGCGATTGTAATGTGTATTGTGTTGATACAATAGATACAACTAGTATATTGATACAATAGACTACTTTATTGTACAATTAAAATGAAAGATGATAATTTTTATTTTACAGAATTTTATAAATTGGATTAACAATGATGAACATGATAAATATGATGTTGTACAAAAGATATATAATGAAGACTATGTCGAACATCTTTTGTTGTTATTGGAATTAAGCGTTCTGTTCGCAGTAGATGATTTAATAGAAAATATAACACTTACACTCGAGAGATACTATTTGTTACCGAAAGATGTAATTGATATTTGGTTGCTAGCACAGGAATTAGGCCTTAGTGTATTACAAGATCTTTGTTTGGCTGTTTGCTTAGATCGTTTTACTGAACTGCCATTACATTTGATTTATAAACTATCAAAGCAAAATTTTTTCAAATTAGTTGGTAACATCAATCTAAGAATTGAAAAAGAAAAGAAAGAAGAATTTGATTTATTCCTAATTGCAGAAGAATGGATGAAAATTAATAAGGTGAAAATTATTTCTATATGTAACAATTTAAAATTAGAACAGCATAATTTTTTGAAGGGATAAATATAAAAAAATCTGAATTTTATTTTTGTTTTCGAATGCATAAAACAGATTGATTTTGAATTTCATGATATTGATCTTTCATATCTATTTTGTTTTCTTGGCATATGTATATATAATAGATTTAAAATATTAATTTTTATAAAAGGATACAATTCCATTGGATATATTAAAAAAGACTGGACCAATAATTTATCCAAGTATTATATCCTATGATAGTTTTGATTGTTCTGATGTTAATAATGAATTTTACCTTCATTGTTGGAATGATGACAAGCTCATTGAACTTACTGCATTTAAATATCCCAAAGATATTATCAATAACAAGACGAATAGTAGAATAATAGGAATGCAGATTACTGCCAGAGGTATGCAAATTATGTGATCTTTTTTTTTGTTATATTTATTTATTATTTTACACGTCATCTCTTAGGACATAATTTATATCTTAGTGGCGGAGAATTTGGTATTGGTTCAGGAAGATTTAACCTGAATGTGTGGCGTTATTCTCTGATATCTAAAAAATGGTTTTTGGAGACGAGGTGGATATTGTAATAAGTAAATGAGATGATAGAAATAATCATATAAAGCATTTTCTGCAAATCCAAGTTCTCTTAATATTTTAGTATGCCTCATGCGAGAAGACATATGGTTGCTACCTTTGTGGGGAATACATTATTGCTTGCAGGTGGTGTAGGACAATATCGACGAAAATTACGATCTCTTGATATCTATAATGTCCATACAGGTAATTTTAATTAGACAGCATAGAAAATTATTATAATACAAATGTTTCTTTTAATGTAATAAGGAATATTCAATATATAAATATCCCTAAAATATTTCTAAATTGTATGTATCTCAATCAAGTTTCAGAGATACAAATTATATCTTAAGAGCATTCTTGTAATTGTTTGCATGATTTATTCTCGAAATTGCTTATTAATGTTGATTAGACACTATTTATTTTGTTTTATTATTAATTTATATTGTTTTTTGCTCTCTTTCATTTCAACAATTCACAGGCAGATGGTTTAAGGGTTCAGAAATGCCCGTGGAATTCGTTACTCCGCCTGATTATTTTGTTGTTGAAAACAAATTAATCTTATGTTTTAGTCAGGCTAATAGGCCAGAATTGTTATCTCTCATGTATATATATAATAGCAAGACGAATTTATGGAAACACCCCACGAGGATACCAATAAAACAAGGATTATATATACATGAACTATGTGTAACAATGATGAAATTTAACGCTGCTTCATGTTACATTGGTGAATATTATAATTTATGCATGATATGGATATATAAGCTTAAAATTCACTCATTGATATACTTTACAGATGGTAATAAGCCAGACAGAATCAATTTAAGAACTATTATAGTAACATGCAATGATTTTGAATATAATCGCAAACAATTTGATGAAATAAGTGCTAACCATTTATGGAGAATTAATAAATTCGATAATTATAATAATTCTAATACGTACTTTTACTTTACACTATCACAGGATGATTTATACGACAACAATATGCTAATGTTTTTAAAAAATTTTTATATAGTAATATCTTTCACAGAAAAAGAACATTTACAGTGGCATAGTATACCTATACAAAACCCAAATAAGTTCCGTTCTCTTATTTCGGATTCATGTTCAAACTTTTTTCATTTGATGGATCCAGCTAATTTACATGCTAAATCGGCGGCGAAATTGGATTGTGCAACTTAACACATATAACTCTTTGTGAGTTAAATGTTCAATGATTGAATATAGGAATATGAGTAGAAGTAAAGATCCAAATAAAAAGCCAAGAATATAGCAAAAAAATTGCAGAAATATTGCAGATTAAAAGATCGTTATGATTTCTGTGTATTCTTTGAAAAAATTAATTTGGCTTTATTTTTATCTATAGCAATGTCCTCTATTTTCACGAATCATCTATCATATTATTAAAAAACATTGTAAATATATTGTGTAAAATTGGTTGCGTCAGAAGTGATTTTTCTATACAAACTTAGTATAGAACTATAGAATACGAATTAATATTTTTTTATAATTTTTATATGAATTTTTATATTAAAGTTTTTATCAACGCTAATTGTTTTGTCTATTACTAAATTGTATAAAATATATCGTATTTCTTTTTCTCATTATCGACGATACACAAGTGTAATTGCTAACTTGAGGACAATTGTGGAATTAATAGGACTTATATTTATAATCTATATTAGTATGATATAACAGTGAATAACGAGATCTCATTTTAAATCACATGTTTTATTTAATCGTAAATTTTTTCTGAGACGGAAAGCAGTCTTCAAACAAATAATAACACGACCATTAATGTGGAATAAGAGGGTACATCGCGATAGTAATATCACGTAAAAATAAATACTTGATGTTCTCGCGATGCCACTGAGGAATTCCCGGTGAGATTAATAATGTTGGCGGTTCTTTGAGGATGCTGGCAGTCTCGCCGGGCAAACCGCATTTTGGGCATTTTGACGAATATCCTACAAATTTCCGATTCTATTCCATTTTTTTTCCGATTGTGCCGTGACGTACCCATTAAGTATTGATATACCAAGTCGTGTGATAGCAAAGCCGAATATTTTAGCGTAATAAGTTGCGTGTATCTATAATGCGAAGATGCGGAGACGCGGAAATTACTTGGATGCTCGTCTCGTAAAAATAAACCGCGTCTCGACGATTCGAGCGATTCATACATGCGACATTTTATGAGAAAACACACAGGAAGAGAATACAGCGTTCCAAAATAATTTACATACAGAAAATACGCGCGCACGAAAGAAAGAAAGAGATTAATATTAGTCTTCTTTCGATTCTCCTTTTCTTTTTTTTTGTACAGAAACGTCATAGATTTAAAAGCGGTCGTTGCGATGAGCCGAATCGGTTTTCTTCATTCGCGTATTCTATTGTTAAGCTTCGCGCAAAAATCGAAAGGCCACACTGGAAAGCCAGTGAAAAGAGTCAACCGGAAATATTTCAATGTTTATGAATTGAATGTATACGAAAGCGGAGAAGATAAATTCTTTTTGGAGAAAACGTATTCGCGGATAGATTAGATGCTTCTCAAAAAAAAAAAAAAACGCGCTCATATATTTGCAAATCGATCACCGATGTTTTCTCCGCGAAGAACATACTGAAGTAAATACTCTCCGATTCGTGGCTTGCGATGGACAATCATCCCGGTACTAAGATCGATTTCACAGCTCGCCGGGAGTAGCGACGTTAAGGGCGAACGCCGAGTTTGTTTCGCCTTTTTGTCCAATCGCGCGTGCCGAATATTGACCGACGTCATTGGCCGTGCAGATCTTGATGCCGAATTCGAAAGACGTATTGCCATCCGAGCTGAAGTGGTATCTGCTGCTTGTCTCGGGGATTGCCTTGCCGTCCTTCAGCCAAGTTACTGGAAAATTCGCATTTATTAGCATTTAATTGATATGCTAAACGAGAGTAATTGATATCGATATGATATACTTAAACTCTATAAAACGATTGCGTAAATTGTCGGAAACAGTTTTTACCTTTCAAAGGCGCGGTATCAGTCTTGCATGTGAAAGTCACCGACTCGCCTTCGCTCACTGTTGCAGACTGCGGGAATGTCGCGAACGCTGGACTCTTCGGCTCTTCATTTTGAGCTAGAAATGCACGCGACAGGAAATCAAATTTCTATCATTCTTTTAGGAAATTGATTCGACAATGAATCATTTTCTAGTGAGCTCTTTTATAGCTTTTTTATGAAATTTTCTTCAGTTACTTAGTGATCATAATTTCGAACTTAATTTCTTCAAGTGTGATTTTTTACAATATAAAATTATCAATTATTTTTTTTATCAATTGATAATTTATAGTGGACGAAAATTAAAATACTATCGCTTATCTTCACATGTTCGTACAACTGATAATAGCCAACTAAATTCTTACCGAGTACGTTTAACGTGCACGACGAGTAGCTCTCTCCTGCGTCATTGAAAGCTTCGCATGTGTAAGTACCGGAGTCCTCGGGGAATATTTCGGCAATGACTAGCTTGTAGATGTTAGCCTCGTTAGTATATTGGAAGTCCTTGCTGGGTTTGATTTCTTTATTGTTGTGCAGCCACACCACGTCGAACTTCTTGGCACCAATTATTCGGCAGCTGAGTGTCACCGCTTCACCATCCTTCACGTACTTGCTCGTTAGGTGGTCCACGATTTTCGGCGATTTGTCGTCGCTCGTTTTTTTCCCTGCAGCGTTTTCTCCGGCTGTGAAAGGACAAAGGAATTAAATATAAATATCAAGCTTTAAATATTGAATTAATATTGATAAAAGTTGGGTACTTCTTACTTTTTATAGTCAGTTTGCAGGATGTCGTGTCGCTACCGATGCTGTTAGTGGCGAGGCACGTGTATTCGCCTTCATCCTCGGGGAATACCTCGTTGATTGTGAGAACAGCTACTCCATTCTTGTATTTGAGATCGATGATCTCTGACGAACTCAGCAGCTATAAGAGAATTGCGTAAATAAACGTGATCGCTAATAAAAATTAATTTTTTCATCCACGCGATTTTTTTAATGCGATTTCTTTAGATAATTGTCATTGTATTTTTATATGATCATTACGATTAATTCGCATAATTCTGTCTTCATAAATTTATTTTATATTTTACTGGCGAATCGTAAGTATAGTAAGATTTTATTTTAATTATTGCAAGAGCTGATTTCAAATTTATGTATTTACTTTGCCATCTTTACTCCACGTGATTTGCGGTTCTGGGTCGCCGTCAACCTTGACTTTGAGCTCTAGGTGTTCGCCGTCGTTGACCGTGAGATTCTTAAGCTTCTGTGTAAACTGCGGTGATCTCATCGAATCGTCCGAGGGTACTTCAACATTTATACAATAATAAAATTAAGAATACACTAAATTCGTTAAATTATTTATTAAAATCGTGACATGATAAAACTATTTGCTTACGGATGAGTTCTTTCGTTGAGCTTCTAGATCGAGATGGACTGCCCGTGGTGTCGAGTTTCGAGCCATATTTCTTCACGCTTCGTTTGTCGGAAGATTCGTTAATTTTAAGACTGGAGCTATCCTGTAATTACATATAAAAATGTATCGGTAATATTTTAAAGTGATAATCTTATTTTGTATTGTATAAAATATTTTAGATATTATTCATACACATATTTCAACATTTCAATTCTTTATGTGTATTATATATAATAGGATTTATGTGATATGATAATAGGCAAAGAATATATAAAATATTCGTTTTATATATTTTACTTACTTTTATAACTTATAAAAATTTATTATACTTATATGTACATATATATTTCTCTTTTTATACCTTATACGAAGAAGAAGTCGTGGAATTGTGTTTGCCATAGGAAGAAGTTGAGCTGCTATAATTTTGCGATGAGCTTGATTGAACTTGAGTGGTGGAACTGTAGCCGCTGTAACCGCTAGATTTGTGAACTGTCACGATTGGCGGTGGTGCTGGTTTTAGTGGTTGCTCGATAAACCTTCGATCTTAAAATTAAAATTATTTGTTACTACTAGCACTAGATATAATGTGTTTGCATATAAATCCGTAATAGCGAAATATAAATTATGAGAGTTGCATTTCACTGCAAATAAAAAACAATAGATTATAAAAATAAAAAACTAATTATAAAATCAATAGGAAAATTAATTCAACGTAAAATACGTACATACAGATTAAGAGAAATAAACTAGTTACATGATATTTCAAAGAATGAGAAAGGTTATTTTTTATATATATCTAGAATAAAAAATTAAATTCAATTATTCAAATAACTCTAAATAAGATAAAATAAAACTGTCTGTTAAATAATTTGCATATAGAGCTAGCATGATGACTACGTGATGGTGCTAAATATTTATGATTTCTAATGGAATAAGCTTGATAATGTACATATAAAATAAGATAATTTGATTAGCTAATGAAGCATTGCTTGTAATAACAATGGAAAAGGATTGCACACATAGACGGGGTAAGCTATGAAACAGCTCTACCTCCGGAATGTAGGAAATCGTGCGCTAATTTTACTTGCTCCTCCGTTTCTCCAGTGCCTACAACACAAACGCTCAATAAAGTATGTCTCGTCAGCAAACTCGGCCGTAGATAATATCGAGAGTATTATCTATCATTCAGATTGGAGTATTCAAAAAACCTCCCAAATGAAATAAATATCCTAAATTGTACAAAATCTATTTTAAATATAAAATTTTTTGTGAAATAAATAATAATTTTATAATACTAATTTTCTAATGCTGATTATTTGCTATTAGATAATCTGCAATCAAAAGATTGATTACAGCAATAATGTGTTTCATTTTAAGAAAACTTATCTCAACATGACATGACGAAATTTAGATTAAATATGTAGATTGAAATTGATTAGATTTCTGGCAGATTTAAGAAAGAGAGAAAAAAGAAAAGTTATTACAGTAAGTGAGACTATTACATTCTAAAATTCTAAAATTATATATAAAATAATCTTTAATTTTAATATTTTATTAGTTTTATTCAATATTTAATGACTTATTTATTTTGTACCTTCTACGATGACCACACAACTGGTCTCGTCCTTGCCGTGCTTGTTGCTAGCCACACAGCGATATTTGCCGCTGTCCTCCGGCTTGCAGTCAATGATTTCCATCGTGACGACCCCGTCGGCATTGGTCATAGGATAGTTATATTTGGACAGCTCTTCCCTATCCTTGTACCATTTCACAGTGGGCGGTGGATTACCGTTCAGACAGCAGAGCAATTTACATGTCTGCCTGATCTGGATGACACGTGGTCGAAGCAAGAAGGTAAAGCTCGGCGC
>JBCJKF010079503.1:0-10665 GCA_039654545.1 Plocamopherus ceylonicus
GGCCAGCGACGGCCAGCGTCGTGCTCATATTATTATGATAGTGGCATACTGAGTGTTGCCAGATAGATGCTCCATATTATAGCGATTTTGATTTAATGGTCACTTGCGACAGTGTCTCCAGGTCTAGAAAAAATTGTCCAAATTAATCTCTTTCTTATTCAACGAAAAAATGCTTCTTTATATAGGCTATCGTTTTGAATGACATGACCAAAAACGACAAAAAGTACCACAATTCCCAAAAACTACTAAATTTAGTAGTAAACTACTAAGAGTGGCAACACTGTGTACATGTATCTTTATTTTTTTTATTCCGAGCTAGCCTAGCCTTACCTAGCCTAGCCTTGCCTCCAGGAGGGACTAGTCTATTGAAGTCCCGCAAACGAGGCCTAAGGTGAAGTTAGAGCTATATAGCCTTGCCAAAGTCACGAGGAAAGCCGAAGCCGCGAAGTCGGATGACGCCACCGGTGAAAGGCATCAGCGCAGCCAATGCTATTACGCTTTTTTGCAGATTTCGCTGTACATATATTACGATTAATCAAGGTTGACATAATTAGTGTGTAGGGGTTTTTTTTCTGGCGTCGTAAGTTTGTACATATAATATATTCTGTATTTTATGTGCATTGGAGTTTAAAAATAGAAAGAGTGACGGACGTTGGAAGGGGCAGGGGAAGGGCGGCAAATAGAGAGGGAAGAGGGTTAAATGCTTCAACTGTTTGGTTTGTTGGTTTAACTGGTTAGGTGCCAGACCTGATTCAGACATCGGCGATCATGCGTCTCCAAGCCATTCTATCGTTACAGGCATGTATCAATTCAATGCAGCCGAGTCTGTAGTTGGTAGCCCATGAGTTAAGAGACTGCAAAAATGTCTTTCTTTTTCTGCCTGTGGCTCTCTTGCCTTGTACTTTTCCCAGGAATGCCAGTTCTTCCAGCTCTGAATGTCTTATTATATGTCCGAGAAATTGCATTTGTCTGCATCGAATTGTGTTCACGAGTGATCTGCTGGTGTTGGCCAAGGCAAGAATTTCTACTTTTGATTTATGCTCGGTCCATGATGCACATAGCATTCTCCTTAAGAGCCATAATTCTGTTGCTTCTAGTTTTGCTTGCATTTCCACGCTGTTGTTCCAGCATTCACAGCCATATGTCAACAATGACCATATATATGCCTTCAAGATTCTGTTTTTAGTGTCCATTGTGATGTTTCGATTTCTGATAGTGGTAGTGGTGCTCAGTTTAGAAAAGGAATATTTTGCAAGCGCAATTCTGTTCATGATCTCGTCTTCGTCTTCGCATTTTCTCCTGAATGTGAAGGTGAAGCCGAGGTATTGGAAACTATAGACCTGCTTGATCGGTATCCCTTTGCTGGTGATAAGGAATATTGAGGGATCTTTCTTTGAAACAGTCATGCACACCGTTTTGCTTACGTTGAGGTCCAAACCCATTTTTCCACTTTTCTGGACAACCACGTCGAGGAGTTTTTGCACTTTCTGTTGAAAGTCTTCTATTATAACGGTATCGTCAGCGTATTGTAAGTTGTTGACTTTTTGTCCTCCTATTTCTATTTCCTCCATTTCGTCGATGTTTCTTAATATAAATTTTCTGTCAAGATTGAAAAGGTCTGCTGAGATGACACAACCTTGCCTGAGACCTCTACGGATAAGACGGAAATCGCTGTATTCGTTGTCAATCCTGGCAGCAGCTTCTTGACTCCAGTAAAGGTTTTCTTATATTCTTAGATCTTTCCCGTCGAGGTTTAGAGACTGGATGATGTTGAATAGCTTTTCATGTTGGACCCTGTCAAAAGCTTTAGAGTAATCTATGAAGCACAAGAAGATGTCTTTGTGCATTTCTTTTGATCTTTCCTTGATGGAAGTGAGTTTGAATAATATGGGATTTCTGATTCCCTTGTTTGCAACAAATACAAATTTGCGGGTGATTTTTCTGGATTGATTTTGGGTCGCATGTGGATCATGAGGATTCTGAGCAGGATTTTCTCAAGATGGCTCATGGGACTGATTGTTCGGTGTATAGAGCACTCTGTTGCCCCTGGTTTTTTAGGCAATGCAATAAAGATTGATTTGAGTAGATCTGATGGAATCTCTCCCGTGTCATAAATGGTGTTCATAATGATGGTGACTCGTCGAAGGCTTCCAAAATTTCCACTTATATGTTGTCAGGACCAGGGGCTTTGCCTCTCTTTATCTTTTTTATTGCGTGTATAACCTCGTCTTCCAGAATTGGAAGAAATCTTTTTGCGTATTTCTGGTTTGTTTCCTCTTGCATCGAAGAACAGCTCCTCGATGTATTCAGACCATCTGTTTATGATGTCAAGCGTGTCTATCAAAAATAATGCCACCCCCAGCTTTTATGCATCATCATTGTGTGCAGGCCTGTTTCCTTCCTGATCGTTCTTAGATTTTCTGATGCATGTATTTGCTGTCTCCATTTTTGTATTGCTCTTTTTCTTGACTGATGACCCATGTTTCCTTTTCTGCGTTACATTTTCTTTTAATCTCACGGTTAAGTTTGTTGTACATGTATTTATCTAGTTGTTTCCTCTCTTCTTTACTTTCGGAAACGATTTAGTCTTTTAGGTTCTCCAGTTCACCCTCTGCTGTTGTAGCCCTTTCTGGTAGTTCAAATTTGTTCTTGACTGATACAGCGAATTGGTCTTTTATGTTTGCGTCGCTGAGAAGAAGATTTGTTTGATGTTTTGGTGCTTGTTTTGATTTCTTAAGTGCCTTTCTTGACTCTTAATTTACACATCACAAGATTGTCATCGCTGGCACAGTCCGCTCCGGCATTAAGTTGGCTGATAGAATAACATTTCGGAATCGTTTTGGAGCCAAAACATAATCGACCTGGAACCTTCCTGTATCGCCTGATCTTCTCCACATCCACATACGTTTATTATGGTTTTGGAACCATGTATTGGTTATTGTCAGTTCATGTTTTTTACACCAATTGACTAGCCGTGTCCCCAGATCATTGATTTCCCATTCCCAATCTTTTCCCAAAGATTTCCCAATATTTCCCATGCCATGTGAACCAACGATGTCCATGTGTTGTTGACTTCCAACTGTTGCATTGAAGTCTGCTAATCATTTTGACATCTTTTCCAAGACTATGCATGGCCAGATCTACTTTATTTTAAAAGTCCTCAATTTCGTCATCATCGTCTTGGGTTGTTGGTGCGTACACTTGTATCAAACCAATAGACCAGTTCATTTCTGAGTTATTTTTAGAAACAAGTTCAAGGGTCGAAGGTCACGATTGTTATTGCTTACTTCCATATGGCAAAAACTTTTCCATAAGCGCTATAGTTTCTGTTTGTCAATAGCTTATCTAGATCTATATCTAGATTTAGATTGGGCTAAACAACGTTGGTGCACAGCTCATCTAGATCTAGATCTAGAAAGGGTTATAATCTAGAATATATCTAGAACAAAGTCAAAGAGTGGATCTATGTAGATCTAGACCTATAAGTATTCGATCTCTATCTAGATCTAGATCTTATCTAAAGCTAGGCCTATAGATCTAGAATCGAGATATAGATCTGGCTTATAAGTTTAGTGTTAGAGAAAGTAGATCTAAATCTAGATCTAGACTAGGTCTTTCTATGTAGGCCTATCGATCTAATCTAGATCTAGATTATCAAGATCTAGATCTAAATAAAAATTTGCTATATTATTTCAGTTACAATTTACAGTCATTTAACAATAAAGAACGCACCATACAATGGGAGTAGACCTATATTGTTTTATTCAAAGAAAAATTACAACTTCTAGTGCTAAATAAAAAGGGAGGGGGGGGGGGTAATCTGAAAATACAGCTGGGAAACTGTCCCACGCTCTGGATGCCGGTTGGATTATTGAAGTATCATAGACGGACATGGCAATTGGACCCTGGTTGGGAAGAGAAGTAGAAAGAAAGAGAATGGGAATCACCCAAGGGAGGGTAGACTACTATTTAACCCATAGCTGGGAAGCAGTTGCTGAATGGCTGGGTGTATCCTCATGAACATAGGCTTACGTATTGCACCTTAGGGTCTGCTCTGCTCCTCCTTCCGGTTATACCGCCAGAGATCCGGTCGCACCCATATCGTACTCGATGAGAACAGGTACAGGGCGGGTACCCGAATGGTATGGAGACTTCAAATAATGAGAGGCCATGTCACATCTTCATTCACACAACGAGAGTAGTTGTGTGTCAGTGTCAGATATTTTCGGCGGTTATTCTTCTTGGTTTGGAGAGGCTATGTGTTGCGCTTCGTGATTCACACGCCTTGTTCCAGACAGGACGTCCGGCCCAGACCCTGGAGGACCCTGATAAATGATAGAGACTCAAAAACTACCTTTGCATATTGAAAATCATATGGAGATACCGACTGTCAGTCGTTATAGTTGACAAAGACAGTGAGTAAGAAGCATACGGATTATGAGACGGGGATGGAGGTGGGGGGGGGGGGGGGGAGAACATACGTTTTAAAAGGAAGTGATCTTGTCCAAATCATTGGCTCTTCTTAGTCCTAGTCCTCATAATAGCTGACAAACTCAGGTAGCTGAGTATTACGTACTCTTTTATTCTAGTATTTGATATAAGTGTTGTACATATATTTAAGTTTCTGTTTGAGAACTTCTGTATCTTTACTGTACTTAACATTGGTAGGGAGTTTATTCCATAATCTGAATGTATTAGGGAAATATGAATATAAATGGCTATCTCTACATTTGATGAAGGCAGTGTAAATGTTTGAGCACCAGAACTTGTGTGGCTATTTCTCATATTGAAATCCTCAAGTGGTAATATTGTTTGTCCATTAATTGCTTTGAAAAGAATAGTTATTTTATTTCTAGCTCTTTGTTCTTTGGGGGGGTGTCCACTGTAAATTAACCATGTTTATTTTTGTGTTGCCTTTTGTATAGTTATAGTTATTGGTAGCAAGTCCAGCTGCATTTTTTTTTTTTTTTAACTTTCCCTAAATCATCTATTTGGTTTTGACAATGTGGATCCCATACACACCCTCCATATTCTAAGATTGGTTTTACAAAGGGTTTGTAGCATTTATCCTTGACAAGTTGTGGGCAGTCATTGATGTCATGTTTTAAGAATGCTTATAGACTATTTGCTTTCTTATATATTGCATGTTGTTAGTCTTTCCATTGTAGTTTACTACATGAATAACACCTAAGTATTTTTAATTCTTTGTGGTTTTGAGTGTTTGGTTGTGTAGGTTATAGATTTAATTCTTAAAGTTTCTTTTTATTATTTTGTGAACTTGACATTTAAATGGGTTCCAATTTCAATCTTCTTCCCATCGTTGGAGTGAGTTTTTTTGGAGTATTTTACGATCATTAATGTTCTTTATTTCTCTGTAAAGTAGACTATCATCTGCAAGTAGTCTCTCGTTGGTCCCTTTTGTAAGATTAAGATCAATGTCATTTTAAAAAGTAGACTGGGCCTAACACTATGCCCTGTGGTAGTCCCGAAAGAACTGGTTCAGGGTTTGACTCTATTCCTTCTACAGTAACTTTTTGAGTTCTACCTATAAGAAGTGATTCAGTCCAATTTAGAATTTTGTCCTGTATGTCTTATTGTTAAAGTTTTAATAATAGTCCCAGATGGTCTACTTTGTCGAAGGCCTTTGCGAAATCTAAAAGAATAGCATCTATTTGATCTTTCCTATTTAAGCAGTTGCTAAAATCATTAATACAGTTGTTGTTATTAATTGATTTTCACAGCTTTTCCTTTTCCTAAATTCATGTTGAATGTTATTAAGTTTATCATATTTTGAAGGTGGTCCATTATATTGCTATGTGCTATATGCTCTAGTAATTTTCAAGTTACAGATGTTATGGATATAGTTCTATAGGTGTCTGCTTTAAATTTATCTCTTTTTTTAAAAAAGTGGTACAGTGTTTGCATTTTTTTCATTCATTTGGTATGTTGCCTTGATTAAGAGAAGTTTAGAATAAGAGCACATACACCTCAACTAATTTATGTGCACATAGTTTTCTGCCTGGGATTTTATCTGGTACCTGTAGTTTTATGTGCATTTATATTTAGTAGTAATTCTGAGCACTCCATTTTTTGTGACAGTTATTGGGGTAATTTTTGGTTTTGAAAATTACATTATTTCTTACTTTTGGGATTGGATTTGAGAACATTGAGGGTAATTGGTTGTTTAAAAGGTCTGCTTTAGTCTTTGGGTCCTGAATTACTGTGTTATTATTATCTTTTAGGTCTGAAATTTCACATTTCTCTTTGATTTTTACTTCTAATTTAGGCCCAAAGTTTTTTGTTATTTGTGTCATTATTTATCATGTCATTTACTTATTCAGAATTGGTTGCCCTATATGCTTGTTGTGTTGATGTTTATTTATTTCTCTATATTTGTTTCTAATTCTTTCAGTATTACAGGTTTTCATTTTATAGAACTTTCTCTTCTCTTTTTAAAGTCCTTAATTATATTTAGTACAGATATCTCTTTACAGTTTATCTGTTCATCATTTTTGTACAGATGTAACAAAATCCAGTTTTATCCTTATACATTATTTTCTTTTACAGTCTTTTTGGGTCTGCATCTGTCTTGCTGTGTTCAATAATGAACAAACGAGTTTGCTGTCCTGAGGTGTGTGTTTCTTTTTATTTTCACTATTTTATTACATCCTATATCTTGTATCATATAAATTAAAAAACTCATGAAGCTGGAATTGAGAGAATAGAATACATGTAAACATTTTATGTGTTACTTCTCATTGTGATCCTAAGAGAAGGAGTGTGAGCATAAAGGGAGGGAAGGACAGAGAAAAGAGAACAAAAAGAATTAGAGAGATCACAAATCTTCAGTTACAATTTCAATAAAGGAAAACCTAATTGATGATTTTTATTGTTATAATGCTGACCCCATTAACTGAAACAGTACAGTGTGGTTTTTTAGTGTTACAATAAAAAATTCTCGTAACCCCAGAACTGAATGAAATCAAAGCATCTGGTTTTCTGTTGTTTGTAGAGAAAGTGTTAGTATTTTCATCGGAAGACTTGGTACATGTAATACCCTGTGTCCACAAAACCATAATCTAAACGACTGAAATTTGGCTGACTGACAGGTGAAAATATTGCACTTAACTTTACCATATAATAATATAGAATTAGGCAGTGCGCATGTCCACCAAAGTTTACCGACTGAAAACGACAGACCTAATGGAATACAGTCGGCAGTATTTTAGTCTGGTCAATAAAAAATAAAATAAGCAATAAAAATATATTAAGGTCCAAGACAAAAACAGTATCGTATTTGCAATCAGCATCTCAAAATTAACCAAGTCTGTTCGCATTTGTACTACTTTAGATGCATTTTTATCATTTTTGAGAATTATTTACGTTTTTCAAAGAAAGTCCCATCTTTCCCGCCATGAATGACATGGTGCCACCATCATTGTTTAAAGTGCAGCTAAATGGAAAATGTAGCCGGCCAAACATTAGTCAATGAAGTCACGTGAATGGCTGAAATTATTTAGGACAAGAGTGGTCCGAAGCACAGCAGCAGAGACTACCCTTAATCAGCATGGGAAAACATGGCAAAGCAGCAGACTAGATCTAAATCTAGATCTAGAATCAGCGTAAGAAAATATCAACAACAAAAAAAGGGGGGGATTTTCTCCTAATGAGGTAAAAAAAGATTGCTGTTACTATGAATGTCAGCCAATGGCGATTAGTTGTCGCACTCTAGGTATCCTCTTGTGATCTAGACATAGATCTCTAGATCTCTTCGGTCTGTTTTCATGTTTGGTGGACACACCAAATGGAAATGATCCGACTGAAACTGAAACTTAAAAAATCGGTTTGTTTTAATGTCGGTTTCGTCTTGGTGGACACAAGGCCCAAGTATTTACTTCATGAATCCCTTTATTGGTGACGTGAGACATAAATTGGCCATTTTGTTTCTTTAGCGCACCCCCTCATGAATATCTTCAGTGTCTGAAACTGTACAGTTTTAAGAAAATTAACCGAACAAGTGAATAATAAGTACATAGTATAATTACTTAATTTCAACTTCCTCTTTGGAACCGTCAACCTCCATCAGCGCTTGCACTCTTGCAATCAGGCTTTCTTCCCCTCGCCACAGCTCCATTTACATTTCAAGTCGGGACCCTATGTCTGTACCAACGGAAGATTGCTCTGCTTGGAGGTCTCTTTCCTTTACCATATCCTTTACTATATGCATGTATTTTTCTCAACATGGTGGTCGATTTATAATCACTATTTCATAGAGCTAAATTAACTTCTTTTTTTCTTTTTTCCTTGATTAGTCTAGTGCGTTCAATTTATGCATTCAGTATAGAAAACTCATATTCAATTTACTCATTTTCTCTAGTTACGTCATAGCACAAAAACTACTTAATGTACCTGCTAACATATTATATCACATGACATTCTTATAATTTGCTTACATCATGCAAAAGACTAGAACCTTCTAAGTTGAATAGTTCTTGAATTATTGTAATTCTTTGTCGAATCATATTAAACAAACACCTTGTATATTTCTTTTTTCTCCTTCTTCCCTAGGTGTTTCCCACATTCAATTTGTCATTGGCCGACATGCTTTCGTCTTTGTTCCTAATTGTCAGTTCTTTGCTCTTCCTTTTGATGCCCCCGACATATCCTGGGGCTCAAGGACCATGTGGATACATCATGGCTGTTGTCACGGTTAGAAAATCATTTTGGTCTTATTTACACGTGTGTGTGTGTGTGTATGTGTGTGTGCGTGCGTGCGTTTTCATATCCCTGTTTTTTGTTTGTTTGTTTTTTTGTGGGGGTGGGGGATTAATGTATGTCATTGTTTATGTGCTTTTTCGTTTTATCCTCAAATTTGTGATTGCTTAATGTTTTTCTTACAAAAATTGTGGCCATATAATATACTTAATTTTATTTCTATGATGTTAGAAGGTCTCTATGATTGCATTTTGGGTTTATGTCCATTGGTCGGTTTGTATTCTACCTGCAAGCCTGTCGCACTGATGTATTGTAGTCCTTTTAATATGTTTCAATGGATGGAGTTTCAAAAACATGAAAACGAGCTTTCTGTCACAATGACACTGCATCCTTAGTCCTACAGAGTTGTTTTGAAACCCCTGTATGGGTTCAGCAGACTTCTCCAATAGAGAAGAGAGAAGAGGCCCAATGCAGGTTTCATTGGCTATCATAGCCACCCCCTGGGTTGTCAAGCCAAGGCAACTAAGTAAAAGCCACCTTTTTATTGCTTTTGCCTTCTGTCCGGCTTGTCTTTTCTTCTTCTATCATCCCAGTTCTTCTCTCCTCCTCTTGCTCCTTCTGAGTTCTCCCTATGAGAACACATGTTTCCCCAAGTATTGCTTTCCTGTGTCGTAGGACGAAAGGATCCTGGAGGCTGAGACCACTGATAGTGGATCAGTCATGCCAACATGTCCTCCTTGGCCCTAGCCTAACATTTTGGGGGATGGTTGGGACAAGATCCTTGGAATTCTGCAGGTACCGATTCATAACTTGCATTTAGGGCTGCCACTTTTCTGTGGGTCCATCTGTGAATCAGCACATTGATCCCTGGAAGATCAGGCTCGGCCATCCTTAGACCTGTGCATCCATGTGCCTCTGGAGGTGTAACTGTCTAATGTATGGATTCACAAAATAAACTCTCTGTGCATGCCTCCTGCCATGAATTAGGCTACAATTTCAGAGTTCGATGCAGTTACGATTTTACGATTACGGTTGGTATCTGTACTCTTTTCTGGTTAAAACAAACAAAAGTTGTTTTGAAATACAGTAGAACCTCGGTATTATGTAACCAAGATACAACGTACACTCGGTATTACAAAACCGGGATACAACGTACACTCGGCTACAAAGCGCGTTTTTCCAAGTCCCAAGTCCGGACTTAGTATTCTCTTCAAAATTTGCCTGGTCTATAACGTACACAGCTAGAACGTACTTTTGGTTATAACGTACCATTTCAGAGCACCATTTTGGATAATATACCACTTCTACAATGTAATGTTTCTTCCTAAAAATCAAAGTGAAAAATTGCAAGGCCAGAAGCAGAAGTTCAACATCAAAGAGCTGTGAGCGTTTGGCCCGAGTCAGTCCCGCCAGTATAGCTGGACCGACGAGATGTTCACACCTTGCCTGGACTTTTCCCCTGTCTTCCAAGGAATGGCGTAACTTCGGCATTCTGATGCGGAGGGCATACGGATTCTTGATCTCACCGTGAAGATTTAACCTTAACTGTAAAACCAAACGCTGACTGACAGTCTTTTCCTCCGTTATGATTATCAATACCACCCCCTAGCATCCTGTACTTTCGGGTCATTCCCCCTCTTCCCCCCCCCCCCCCCCCCCCCCATCACACTCGCATGCTCTGGATTTTCTGTTACTGGGTATTTGTTACCCTTGGTGAGGTGGTGTTCGCCGTCACATCTTTTGTTCAAAAGGTTCTTCTTCTACTCCTACACTTCCTTGGTCAAATCATGTTGTTGGTTATGGAGCAAAATTTATTGTCCCTTATGTAAGAGGCTGAGACACAGGGGTGAAGCTAATGCTAAGCATTGATTGGTCACAGCGCCACATTACCGCTCTTTTAGCTCACCGCCAGCCACTGCCTATCGTGAACTTGTGACCCGAGGTCAACCA
>JBCJKF010079614.1:0-10663 GCA_039654545.1 Plocamopherus ceylonicus
CACTGTTGAGTTATGTCGACTTTCCTGTCGACCAGACGGAAAGGATCTTACGACGATACAAGAGAGTAAGAGAGATGAAAGGAGACAAAAAAAGAGGGGATAGACACGCCTTGGTCTTCGTGCCGGAATTGATAATATCTGAATCGTGGGAAAGTGGAAGCCTTCTCAATCTACTTTCGATAGCTCGTGAAATGAGTCTCAGAATTTCGATTTATTTAGATTCGAGATGATGGCGATTGACATAGGATCGTATCGTCTCAGCAATCACCACCTGATCCTTCGCAGTCGTGCATTTTAGATAACGTTATCCTACTCCGACGAGTTCTCGATGAGTGACGAGATCTCGTGAACGGAGAGAAACCATACGTTCTTCTCCGCAATCCTAACGTCAGTTAGATCGAACCGACGATAATGCAAGCAGATGCATGAGAATAAAAAGGGTTCTCGTTTAGACGCGCGATGTCCGCGATCCTTTTTCTCAGTCCTCGTGATGCGGCGAGCCGAGGGAGGATGGGTTATCATTAAGTGAAATGCCGTGTCCACTATCTCGGCTCTCACGCGGCTTCGGTCGCTTCTTCGCGGCATCAAGACTCGTTTCCTGCGAATGTCCGGATATCGTAACGAAGCGGCGCGTAGCGGAACGGAATAATCCCTTCGTCGTCGCCTTGCTGCATTACGACGGGCAATATACGGGGGTTATTAATAAGGCTACCGCTATCTAACGCAAAGTCCCGGGTCTTGTTATACGCTATTGCTGGAGGACTACGTCAAAAGATATCACGAGTGCCCTCTCAGCACTCTTCAGCGTGTCGCGTCTCATCTTCTATCGTTCTCTCTCTCTCTCTCTCTCTCTCTCTCTTTCATCGCCTATCATTTACGGACTAATCGCGATTATTTTATTATGCGCTCACGATATTTGTTTTTAAAAGTAACTATCCATTTTGCAAAGAAAAATTGCGCGAATTATTTTTTCTCATTGTCAGTGTGAGTTGACACACAAACATATTCACTTTTTCTTAGTTTCCTAGTAGAGACGTTAAGATTACTGATGTGCACGCACACAGCATCGTTCAATTTAGAAAGCTCATGCTGCACCGTACTGTATCTATTATGCAGTTTGAAAAGATTAGGTTCTTACATCCGCCGGCAGAAAATTATCCTAATCCCATCGATGATCCCCGTAGCGTGGCTCACGATATGACGCGTGTTCGCGACCGATAAAAAATTCGGTAAAGCGCAGCCTTGTACACCGGCGATCAAGATATGCTTTTTCGCTACGGAGTGATCATCGTTGCCTGCGTCATCAGGCAGATACGATCTCACGACTACGAGGAGCCGCGCCATTCACGTACGACCTTGCCGCGTGCAACTGAAGAATACAAGGCAACATGCTTGGGGATCGCTCGGTTTTACGAGTGAATGCAATTGGCAATTAACGTACGATCTCCTTGAAAGTGCGAGCGAAGCGCGAGCGAGAGCGAGAGAAGTCTTTAATCTAACGGAAAAAATTCCTCGGCGTAATTATAATGAAGAGAGGAGTAGTTGATCGATACTGATTATATCTCGGCGACTTAACAAACTCCGCGAGAAGGCGAGTGCGTCGTCCCCTTCTTCTCACACGTTACCCTCTCCCATTCATTTATATCGGCTAATGTTGGAGTACGGACTAGGCGCCGATACTAATTAATTATGAGCGAGACAAGCGGCCTGACCGACCGCCAGGACCGTCCTGATAAACGAGACTTCGTGAAAAGATTTATTAACGCTTCCACAGTAAATTAACCGTTAAAGCGCGTTCGGTGGCGCGCGAAGAGATCGGTGGAACGTGTAAGATACGTGTAACGTGTGATTTAAATATTCGCTTCTGAGAAAGACTCTTCATATAAGTTATTATTTGCACAATATATTATTCACTTAAATGACGCGATTTATCTTATCTTTTCAAATTTTCCAAATTTTCGCAATTTTCTAAAACGGATTATCAATTTGATCTCTAGTCGGGGAGGATAGTATTTTAATGTAATGACATTTTCAGAAACCACGATTCTGTAATTTAACTTTAATTCTTGGTCGATGCAAATAAAATA
The DNA here is from genome assembly GCA_039654545.1 of Plocamopherus ceylonicus. Taxonomy (NCBI): domain Eukaryota; kingdom Metazoa; phylum Mollusca; class Gastropoda; order Nudibranchia; family Polyceridae; genus Plocamopherus; species Plocamopherus ceylonicus. The sequence goes on from JBCJKF010079614.1 coordinate 2,088, forward strand.
TAATCTTGTTAGCGTATTACGAATTATCAGGTTTATGAATTGGCTAACGATATTATTAAGGAATTAATAAGGAAGCTTAAAGTTAATAATATTGAAAATATCCGAAAAGCGACAAATTTTTATTAACTATATTATTGATCATTTGAAAGAGAGAAATATATGTATAATCATATAATAAATACATACTCTGATATTGATTCCATATCCATCTTTTTACCGTAAATATAAATAAAAAAGATAATCTCTGTATTTGAAAGTGAGTCCATAAATGATCAAAATATTACAACAAAAACGATCACGTTTTTGTTGTCGAGCATCGAGTATACATTATTCGCGTACAGGATGTAATTATCATCGACTAATTTAGTCAAAAATTCAATATAAAACAATTAAATATTCTTTCAAATCACTTATCCCATGTTAATAAGCGATAGTATGATTACCAATTAAGAGTCTCAGAGTTTCTTACGTGAGTCGGAGCTGCGTATGCAATCGTCTTGATGAGGAATATTAGCCGGAGGATGCGAAGTAAATGATGAGCAAGAGGAGAAGAAAGAGAAGGAGAATGAGAGGAGGGAGAGATATTTCTAGCTCATCATTATAGCCACGAGTGGAATGCTAGTTACCGGAGGTGTCTCCTCGTAAACACTCGGACATTTACATAACGAGTGACAACTGCCGGCCCAATCATACACACCACCGAGAGGTTAATACCGGCTAGCATGCCACTCCGTGTCCACCACACTGTCTTCAGGACTGGTTTAGGATGACTGGCCAGCAAACGTTCATGCAATACGCGTTACATACGCTCGCGCCTCGCGTCACGTCGTAACAAATATCTTCGAAACTGAGGAAAACACACGTTCTTCCGTGTTAAGGAAGAGCGTATAGCCATTTGCATACGACGGTATCAATTCCCGATAGAAAACATCGGCGCGTCGCGTGACGATGAAGTTACCTTTACCGGAGATTAGAGATTAGACATTGGCGCTTTTTCGAGGAACGGCGCTCACGCGTGTTTCAAATCAAGTGTCTTTCTGTAAATGATACCCCGATATCTTATCTAATTTATAATCAAGAAAGAATTTATCATTACGGTAGGAAATATATGGAAAATATATATTTACATGCAATAATCGTATATGCTTGAGTTATAATTCGTCAGAGAGGATTGATCGAATTATAAGGAAGAGATTACTATGTGCTTCTTCGCGATCCGCTCTCTTTAGATCCGCACCGAACCGCAATGCGAAATGTATCGTCTCTCCCGTAATCCTGGAGATGGTAAGTTTTTGCAGTCGCCACCTGTCGCTCGGACGACCGCCCTCGATCTTTTATTCCGATCATCCGCCTCGATCCGCTGTCATATTTCTTGCCGTTCGCGTTGCGCGACGAAGCAATTTAGCGAAGTCCGCGAAAACCGGAAGATTATCGGCGCCAATCGTTATAAATACATGCTCGTTATAAATACACGCCAAAGTGTGCCACCACATTAAAAGCAGAAGAAAAATAAAGAAAAACAAACGGCTCGATATGAGATCTCGAATTATCGTTCCAATTATCATGAGGCTATGGAAACGAGATTACTGCCATCTCGTCACGAACTCCCTTTTCATTGCCTAAAATAAGAGATCGTCAGCAAAAAGGGCGACAACGATCGAGAGGGTTCGAGCGCACGGGTGTGGTAACATATAATTACAATAATTAGCCAACAAGTAATTAATTAAGATCGGACGTTGTCCTTTATTTCTTCGCGGCGCCGAGTATGTATACGTATACTTATACGTACGTATGTATATATACGTCGACGCGTATTCGTGTACCCCGTTGTCTGCGTGTACAAGTGCCTAAGCTACCTGTGAGGTACGATGTAACTACTACCCAACTACCTACTGTACCCGTGTCCCTGCAGATCCGCGACGCTCACGAGGTTACGTCTTGATCCCAATTAACTAGCGATTTTTTGCCTAACGCATCGAAGGACCCCGAGCACGAGGAGCGCGATCCTGCAAATTACGGCATGGGCGCAGACCTGATCGAATCCATCGATTGAGACGCAAACGCGAGATGACCGTGTGCCTCGACATTCCCTGCGCTAAGTAATATTCTACTGGATCGACACATATTTGTTGTCGCTTAAAGATATGACATCCGCTTTAGTATTTTTTTTTTATTATTATTTTGCATAATAAATACGTATATTATTCAGTTTTTAATTCCTCAGTTTTCTAAAATGCTTCTAAAAAAATTCTGTATTCATATATGTAGAATCTTTCGAGTTGATATACGTATATAAAAGTTTTATAAAAAAGTTCTAAAGAATATATATATATATAGGTACATGAAATGGTAATTGAAACTAAAAATTATAATCTAATTAATTTCTCTTGAATATATTTTTGACCAAATCAGATCTCATCGCATGAAGTAAAAAGCTTAACATCTCCAATTTTGTGATATTTTAATAAAATTAGTTTCACAAACATACACAGATATTCTTTTTACGATTTTAAAAGACTCTTTCAAATTTTTGCGTGAAATTAATGCGCGTGCTACTATTGCTTTAAAAAATTTTTGTTGCTTTCTGGGAAAATTAATAGTAATTAATCAGTGGCTTAATTGACTAAAATCGACGTAGTTTCGGTGGAAACGTACATACATCGCGAGCGTCGGATCAAATTACTCGATGCATTGACTCTTAGTACAGCACGGACGATTGGCCGTGTCCTGCATTTGCCAAACATTCGAGGCTCCCCCTTGCAATCGCCAGCGACCACGCACGCTTCGCCGGCCAATAAACATAATGGCGCACGTCCTTAATTAAGTGGATTTTCAATCAAGATTCAATCAGTCTCGTTGTAAATGTAAATGCACCGATTCGACCAACCAAGCAACTCCCGCTTCTCCTCCTCGCCGTTTACGATTCGTCCCCCCGATCGTCGTCGTCGTGTCCAGTAGTCTGCAGAGCTTGGCAGATTCACATTCAAAAATGTGAAGGATGGTTCCTTTTGTATCGCGACGAAACGATGTTAGCTTAATGATACGCTCGCATAATTTGAACGGCCAATTGCGGCGTCGAATATGCGATATTTTCGATCAAAATGTCAGATTATCCAATTACGTTAGCATCTACTAATGTACCATCAATGATATGTAAAGAATCGAAACAACGTGTAGGACATTGAGCACTATTGATGAGCGAGCGTTCACGTCGTCTTTAGAGCTCGACATGTAACAATGACATCAAATCTTACGCGCCCTGAATACTGACGAAAGCTTCGCTAATCTCACAGGCATCGCACGTGTCCGGAATGACGACGATAACGCGATTTTTATAGATAGAGATCGCGTGGTTAAAGAAAATATTAGATGTTCTAGCCTCTAATGACAAAACTCTTCTAAAATTTAAAAAATGCGCATTAATCAGAAAACTCGTTTGTTACATATGTATATCGGTTGTAACATATTTGCGTTAACAGGATTAGTAATACAGATATAATATTATAACACGATATTATAATACAGAATTGCGTAATTATATAGTGAGAAATGTTTCATTGCCGATAACGAGACGCATTAATTTTTTATGCATGCGCGCACTTAAAGAACAACCAGATCGTTCTCGATGAACGACTCATCTTGACGGCTTTATCAATTACGTTCGTACGCGAGCATTGCCGCTATCATAATGCCGCGATTCGCAGCGTCATAAAAAGATTCGATCATCGTGATGCCGCGATTGCGAACGTGCGCGAAAGCAAGCAGTGGATATGCAAATGTTGTGTGTGTCGCGGCGGAACGGCGAACGGAGGGCTCGGCTGGGGGTCCGTAAAGTCGAGACAAAGTCACAGCGGGATCCACTCCTCCCAAGCCTGCCCTCTGCGTACCCCCTCTCCCCCCCCCCCAGTCCCGTTTGCTCGCTCCCTCGTGCCTCGCTCAAATGAAATTTTCCGCAACATTGCATTCGAATGCGATTAAAGCTCGTATAGCGAGCTGATACCCCGCGGAAGCGGACGGAGGACCGAGACGGGCCGAGAGAGAAAGAGAGAGAGAGAGAGAGAGAGAGAGAGAGAACCGAGGCTCCTCTTTCCCCCCCTCCACGGTCTCGACATCTCCACGCGCATCCTCATCGTCGAATTTCGAGAAATCGAATTGTAACTTGTAGCCATCGTGGCACCCTCCGTCCGTGACAGAAGCACGCGTGATTCATCGCCGACTAGCGCGGTACGCGCCGGCTAATTCCCTTTGGATATCGATTCCGTCCCGTGAATTGCGGGAATTCGAGAGAACCTCCTTCTCATTTTTCTTCTCAAAGTTTAAAGTGTATTAAAAACGTTGTTCCGTCGTTGCTCTATAATTTATAGTCTAACATAAGATTGAAGATCTTCTTTTTACGCAATATAAAATATATATTTTACATCAAGTATAATTTTTTTAACGACATGCCTCAAAGTGTGAAAAATATAATTTATATTGTTATTATGCACATAACGTCTAAAAACTTATATAAGTACAGATATAAGAGTTGTATGTAAAGATAATTAAGATTGATTATTATAATCGTTCTTAAATGCTTGTCGTTTCGCGGCCGTTGTAAAAACCGTAAACACGGTGCGACTATTACTCCGATCATTAGATGTGCTCTCATGCGGAAAGAGCGTAGGACGACGACAAGAACTCGTCTTCTCGTGCATTTAAACGTCGCTCGATGCAGCAGCGGGAGGCACGTCGATGTTTATCGCGCGAGAACGCTTCCGACTGGGACTAAGTGAGCGGTACAGCCGCGTTTTGTACGTCTTTACGTGACGAGAAGGCTACCGACGTTGCGCTTCGTCGTGTGGCAGTCGCCGTCAATTCCGATTCGAGAATGTCGGTTGGTTCCTGCCGCGAGTGGTATCCCCCGGAGAGCAGTGCAAGGGCGGTGGTATAGGATGCAGCTTTGACAGTGACAGACAGATACTTAATGCGCGAAGTCATCCCGCTCGCGCCGCTCGCGCATAAATCGAAGTTATAATCCCGATCCGCGCGATAAAGACGCTGAATATACAATCGCTTTTTTTTTGTTGTGGAAAACAACTCGTGTTGATATAAAATAAAAAATTTAATAAGAACAAACTGTATAAGAACATACAATGCGTCTAATTTTTCAACGTTAGAGTTTTATTTAATATATAAAACTTCCCGTTTACGATTGCACAATTTGAAAAAAATTTAATCTTAAGATATTTAGAAAAATGATTACACGCGTGAAAATATAAGAATTCTTTTTGAAAAGGCGCGGAGCCAGAATAGTCGGAGCGAACTCCCGCTCAGAATCCAAAAGGACCAGCGCGCGTCCTCGCTCGCCATCCTGAAAAGTTTCCGAGACGGAGGGCATCTGGAAATAAGCGATGACGTGGATATAGGATCGCATAGGGATAGAGTGGGCTCGCGGCGGTTCGCCGTTCACCAAGAGCAATATACGCGTCATATATCACCTGGCTGTAGCTAATGCCCGGGAAGGTGTGCGTGAGGCTATCTGCGCGCCATAAAACACTCTCGCGCGCGGGCGCTCCAGGAGGGGTTGCTAGCGGCTCGGTGGCGAGTGTCACCACAGGTGCGGACATTCTCATCATAAATACCAGCCCGGCTACAGCCGTAAACCGTCTGGTGGACCTAATTGGGGCGTGGCTGCGGTTACACCTTCGAGACTTTGCCTCTTTCGCCGCGTTGTCTTTCGCGGCTTGTTTGGTGTGTTGTTTGTTTCTTTCTTTTCTTCCTTCCTTCCTCTTCGCATCCAATTTTTGTTAGAGTACAACGCGTGCCTATTATATGTATGTCCGCGCGACATTACTCCTCCCGACAATCTTTAGAGCTCGCACACTGTCTTTCTTTTGATCATTATCAAGATCAACGTGTAGCTATCACGCGACAGATAATGAGAACTACAGAAATCAATTAAAATCATCTCTCTCTCGAATTTTTCTAATGTAATAGTCTAATCGCGAAAAATGAAAGACTTTAGCATCTGCTGTTTTTTTGGGAGACTGCTTTCCATCGCGAGATTATGCTTGCAATAAAATGTTGAGATACTGTTTGCGAGCTTTACCTTTTATGGCGATTGCTATTCGGACAGAACAGGTTGGCTTCAACGAGTACAGTAACTACATCAAGAATGTGACAGCGCGTATAACAGGATTTCCATCGAAGACGACTATGAATACTCGCATATCTTATGCGCGTAAATATGCGTAAGTATGATGTTGATTGAACGAGGATGGTAGAATGTTCGAGTGTCGTAGATGAAGTACATGATAACCGGGCACGCCCAAGGAATTGGAACTCGTTCTCTCGTGGGTGGCAAACCCAGAGATCACGAGAAATGCGAAGCAGAGTATGAAGCACATGTCGATCTTCACGTGCGAACAAATATTATTCTTTTAACTAAAAAATTTGTTATAGAGATGAAGAATTGCACAAAATATACAAGTCTAAGTATATTAACGTAAGAAATAAAATTGTTATATAAATAGAACACTTTAATCTAACACGTCCGTCCGTGACAGAACGCAATGTGCGAGGCGATCGTTGCCTTCGACAGTTCCAAGGCGTTTCCACCCTCATAATGGTCAACGTGCGTGTTTTCACGTGGGGATGGAAGCGAGAAAACGTTAAAAGGTAGGCCGGTTCCGGCACACCTCTCCGTTTAACCGTCTCGCATCATTCTCACACTATCCTCGCACCATTTTCTCTTTCTTTCTTTCTCTATTTCTGTATTTCGCACAAATTTATAGCATCGAGTATCCAACGAATCACGGCCTTAACTGTTCGCTGGCATGAACCTGCGAACGATAACGAGCAACAGCAGCAGCAACGGCACGATGATTCTCTTTTTCCACCCTCTCCTTCTTTCTATATCTCTATCTCTTTCTCTTTTACTCACTACTTGTCCAGGTGAACGTAACGGTAAGAGGACGATACATGCTACCAACACTGGCGTAAGCGATGAAGGATCCTCGGATGCTTCGAAAGATTTTGGATAAATCTTTATACAACTGTGTGTGTGGTGGATTAGAGATATGAGATCGCAATTCGTAGATCGCAAATTGATATTTTAAATCCGTTATATCAAACATTAAAATGCTACAAATAAAAATTACAAAAATTTTTAGTTATTCTCAACTCTATTATTACATTTTTAATTATTTTTAATTATTTTTGACAATTAATGAAACTCTTAAAAACAAAATTAAAAATAATACTTCGAGATTGAATACAAATGTCAAAAATCTAAATGTTCAGCTTAACGAAGATAATACGCGATTGCATGACTGAACCCAGATGCATTTCCGTGCAATCTCGCATCATGCGAGACGACGCAGAATTGCATTCGCATGATTGCACCGCTCGTAACCGGTTCGTATCGCCGGAACGGCTAAAAAATTATTCTTGCTTCGGTATATCTCACATGTATATACGTTGTGGATCCTTAATTATTATCACAGCACGTTAAAAAGAGACACGTATGGGACGCGTGCGAGAAATATTCGCGATACGGGCTTTTAATTTCCACCAATTCGCGTGATCGTAAAAAATGAACAAAAACGTAGAATCATGTGCGTCGTAAAAATCTTTTCACAAGCATCTCTCACGAGTGTCGCCCACGTGAGAATCCGAGGAACCGTTTACGGACAAACGAAATAGCCCTTTTCTTTCCAATTCATTTCTAATGCGAAAGCGAAGGCACGAGACACGATATGAAGAGCACTTGGAATCGTAGCTGAACGACAGAAGCTGTTGGATTAGGATACTGCTGGAGAAGGTTTGCTGCTTGCACGAGTGTCGCCCCGTCTGACGCTCGAGCGTGTTTGAACATATTTGTTCGGTCCTCGAGAAGACGGGACCTACTCACGTTATTGGCTCGAAACTTTTCACTACCAGACGAGTAGTCTCCCGTCATTTCCCCCCGCACCTATCTCTCCTCTGATCGCCGCGTATTCTCAACAACATTCTGTTTCGAGGTCGGCGGAGGCTGTTACGATCGACACATCGTATCGTGACGGTCGCGTCAGGTCTTTCGCCATCGGCATTAAACGGGAATTATTACGAGTATTCGGTCGGACGTGGACGCTCGTGAAATGACAGGCGTAAACTGAAACCATCGATCGATGTTTGCTAACCAGACTCGTGTTTACCTATGTCTTCTCGTGTTTAACAATCGATGGATACCCCGCTAAGTTTCTGCGCACACTTCTATATCCCAATCTCCTTCCGTTTTGCTAAATTTTTATATAAATTACTCCGAGGAGATTCTTTGCTTCTCTTAAAATAAAGCTCTTCTTCCCATTGTTACTCATCTTTTATGTTTTACCTTAATTCATCACAAAAACGCTATACAAATCGCAAAAATATATTTAAATTGAATTCGAAAGAACAATCGATCAATTTAATCGAATAATCCGAGAACCGAATGACAGCTAGCGTTGTGTTACAAATAATGGTGCTTCTCGGATATAATCGACTCTATTATCCCATTATGGAGACCCCCGAACAAACGTTACGCCCAAGAATGCCTAATGTTGTCTATCAATGACAGA
>JBCJKF010079836.1:0-10657 GCA_039654545.1 Plocamopherus ceylonicus
CCCCAAAAAAAAAAAACCCAGTCAAAACAATCCGACCAGAAAAAAAAAAAAAAAAAAAAAAAGAAACCCACCAAAACTAAAACAGTAAACAAAGGGGAATAAACCACAACAAATCAATTAAAATATTGAATACTGGCTATTTAAATTTTAGGATTCAACACCATCTGTAATAAATATACATGTAGATGGATATGCAATATCTAGAACTATACTTCAGATGAACCACTCAAATCAAAACATTGTCTGATAGGGAAATCCAGAAAATGGGATTGAGATCCCTGGGAAAAGAAATCGTGGTTCTCCACACAGAAGGGCGTATACTAGTTTAGCATGTTTTTCAGGAGGGCGATGTAAAGATTTTCGCTAGGTCATTTGCTAGGATACGCCATTGTGGATTTGCTCTCAGAGTTCTCCTAGAAGAAGTGCTAGGGACATGTCCTTTCGTGTGAACAGCCTTCAGAAGACAATTCAAGATATTCGGGGCATGCTCCAATCCTCAAAAATAATCAAGAAAGCAAAAAGATGGGCCATCTAATAGAAGAGCAAAATGTGGAACCAACTAACCATTTCAGGGAATGACTTTAAATAAACAATCAAGACAGAGTGTCTCAGTTGGCTTCCATTTCTTATTTTTTCTTCTATAAATTCAAGCAAAGAATCTCTATTGTAACGAAAATTTGGCACCATTCTTGAAGTTCTCATTATCTTGTGGTCTTATCAATGGAAAGCTGAGCAAACAGAGACAATGAATACTGAAAAAAAAAAAAACAGCCAGGATTTATCATCATCTCACCGAATCTGCTCACTGTTCATTGTACAATTGTAGGCACCAAAAAATGGATGTTGTAACATGATAGACTGGCAGAGATGGACATCATTTATTCCGAACAATACTTTCAATTTAAGCTACAACAGAAACACAAGTAAACTTGACAAAACAGCATTATCATTACCATGATCCTAGAAATATACAAATGACAGAGAGAAATAAACATTGGGAACGATAAAAAACATCTTATGAAGTGTTAAATATTTTAGTCTTTGCATGTTTGTTGCTTGAAGATGGTTTTAACTGTGACAAAAAAATATTTCAAGCTTTTTCATTTGTCTATTTTGGAGTTAAAATTTTCATTTTGCTTCTTTTTCCCTTAGCACTATCCACTTATTTATTTATTTTTCAATATCACCTACACTACAGATGCTATCAGTCTGCCAAGACTTAACTGTCTACAACCCAAGACAAATTTCATCAAATTAAGGAGAAACTCTGTCCTTCATTCTGAAAGAAACCCTAGCAAAACAGCATCAAAGCTCCTACAAGTACAATGAATTACACACAAACTAAACACACACACACACACACACACACACACACACACACACACAAAGAAAGGTTATAAAACAACAACAAAGAAAAAACTAGAAAGAAAGAAAAATGCCTGAAGTGAGGAAGATCAACCATGATAAAAAATGAGTAAGAGAAACGGGCTCTTGACTTTGATATCAGCTCTAAATGAAATGGAGCAGACGTTGATTTGTTTCTTCATCACTTTGGCACACAGAACAGGCAACAAATACAAGCATAAAAAAATATACACTTTGCATCTTATATAAAAGTGAAAATAGATATGGTCATCAGAGACTCAGCTTCCTAGCAACAATTCACCATCAGTGCTATAAAAATATAAAGCCTTCAAAATCCATGATAATGGAGGGAAAAAAAAAATCCAATCATGAAGGATTAAAAGCAAAGAACATATAAATTATTGTGCGGAATAAAAATGAAAGCAAACTTCGATTAGGATGAGCAAAAACGTGATGCCATGGGTGACAATAAAATAATTTGAGTCATTAAAGTAAACACCTTCAACATTTCGTTATAGTGTCCAGTACTGTATTGACATGAAAACTCGAAAAAGTACATGGTAATAATATCTTTTTATCTTTCACTGCCAGCGAAGTGGTTATTTAGAAAAAGTATACAATTACAGAGGATTCATGTGACAAAGGAGACATGTTTGAACAATTCAATTTTACAATCAATAACGGCATGATAATTATCAATATTGTTTCGTTTCCTTGTCACAAATACAACAATTTTGAACGCTCTTGATGAGGTTTTGACAGCCAGACCTCCAACAACTCAAATAGTAACATACAAAGGCAAAGTGAAGCCCAAAACAGCATTTAAATGAAGCTCTCTCCTCTCCATCATAATCATATATATATATATACAAAGAGTGTATTAAAAAAAAAAAAAGAAATACTAATCTCCTGAAATCTACAGATCGCCAACAAATAGGATTTGATCTGCAACATTTAAAGTCGTAGTCATACAATTGGAATAGAAATCCGTCCCTTGGTAGGAACAAGGGGAGAAGACTCTCCTCGTTTTGGATTTTTCATTCCTGAGATTTGATGAGACAAGCATCATTATTCATGTGAAACAATAATGACAACACACATACACACATGGGAACACCAGGGGCAAGAAAGATTGATACATTCACCACATCTTCATCCAAGAAAAAGCAAGATGTTTAAAAAAAAAAGTTGATGAACACATGCGAGTACAGAACAAATTATTTAAAGAGTATACAGTGAAAAGGAACAAATTATTTATCTCAACAAACCTCTTCGCCTACAAATATTAATTTTTTTTCACATATTCATTCTTATAATGGTAGATGTCCTTTAGAATCCTAGACAATAACCTATTTGCCTATATATTATAACTTACGATGCTTTCTGTTGTCTGCCATGAGTATTACATATAAAATTAATACGATAAGTAAGGTAAGATTTCCCTAATTTCTACAAAATCCCATATGAAATGAAACAAAAGAGTATCCATACCACAATGTACGTGATTGCATTAGTTTTTCATTTCACCAACAAACAATAAAACACAAGGAAACGTACGTTCATTCTCTCGTTGACATTTACTTCCAAGCCCCCTTCTCACATTGGGAGTTGAAAAAAGAAAAAAAGTATGACAAATGAAGACGAAGAAAAAGGATGGCATTCAGTAGTGTGGGTGAAATTAGTAGTGAGACCACAGCAGAGCTCTTTCAACAGAAATCAAATCTTTGGAAAATGTGACTCAGTGAGACAGTGCATAATACTGCATATTTATAACACATTATTTTCTTGACTATCTCCTTGAACTCTAGCCAGATTTAACCCTATTCAGAATCAACTCATTAGAACTAGATGGAAACCCATGAACCATGTTAAAAGTAGCATTTACAGCTGGTCATTTTCGGTTCGGGCATTTTATATGCATTTTTTTTTTTTTTTTTGTTCTTTCTTTTTTTTCTTGCCTCATGATCATGTCAACATTAAGAAAACAAAGTAAGTTACATCAAATTTCTGTTACCATCGGAAAGGTGACGAATGACATGAAAATATGATTGTGAGCCTTCAGTCTAACATCTTGTACAAACAAACAAAAATTGCAGTGACCCATTAATTAAAACACAACAACAACAACAACAACATAATATAAACAAACAACCATAGCAGTTACAACAAATTGCCTCTCAATGGATGATAAGAGGAAAACATACACCCACCCCTATCCTCCACATCAACACAAATCAACAAACCATCAGCAGATACTTTGTAGAATATTTATAATTTTCTTAACTCCTTACAGGGTATCACCAATGTCATGCAATCTATAAACGTTTATGTACAGATTTTAAGAATTTCGCTTTTTCACACTGAAGTAAAATTTATTGAAAGTCACACATAGCACATTTATCAAAAATAAAATGACTTTGGGCATATTTCTATTGAGCAATTTTATTTCTTATAAAAAATCCTTTGAGTGACGATAAAGTTTAATTTGGTGTGAAAAAGGGAAAATCCGAAAATGCGTAGTTTTACACGTTTATAGAATGACATTGACCATATTCCTATGAAAAACTGTCATCACAAAGCAAAAAAGAAAAAGAATGATAGTCTGGAACTCAGAGTCTCTTAATGCTGAACACCTTTGCCAAACTTTTCTTTTCTAAGCTGTCCATGAATTTAATGTGTTAATGTTGCGATATGATATAGAAGCATTATATGGTGTATTTATAATCCAGTACATTCTCAAAGATATATTCTAAAAGATATATTCAAACAAATACTCAATCCCATTCAAGCGGTTTTGAGAACCAAACAAAATAAATTGACACCTGGCTTGAGTCTACTTCCACATAGTGAAAAGAAAAACATCACCAAAAAACAATCAACAAGATCACCATCCCTCTGGAAAAGAAGAAGAGGAGGAGGAGGAGGAGGAGGAGCAGTTGTAGGATAGTAAGAGAAAAAATAGCATAAAAAACAACCCCTAAGGCAACAAAAACAGCACTAATATTTAACAATTTACATCAATATGTTTTGTATATCAAACAAAGAGCAGCAGTTAGCAGTTCTAATGACTCTTTCACAAGAGCTTGACCGTGTGTGTTGTGAGTAGAAACATAAAAAAAAAAAGCAGACATGAATTTAAGTAATAGCATGCCTTATCATTGTTGTCAAAAAAAAAAAAAAAAAAAAAAAAAAAAAAAAAAGCTGGGTAATTATTACGATACCATTAATTCAATCTTCATTACCATCACTATCGCAATCGCAATCGCCATCATCATCTCTATCATCATTAAATGCCTGTATCTAATTTAAATCAATCGCTATTTCTTTTTAGCAATTTAATTCCCTACCTGTTTTAATTTCATGTTAAACCCTAATTTTTAATGGAGGGCACTCTGAGATCCCTTTATCTGGGAAGTAGGGGGGCCCTATAAATCCAAATCATTATTATTATGATGATGTATATTCAGCTTTGGCAATTCTTAGCTTAAACATCTCACCATCCTTCGTTGGCCTAACAATGTTCTCTCTTGTCTCCATCGCCAATCGTCAGCCACTTAATCTTGCATTTTGGAATTGGCCCATCCATTTTCCTGTTATAACCAGATGTTCGAAGTTTCCCTTGACAATGAGCCATCCCCTGAAACATCAATTGTCCCTTCCAAATTATTCTTTATGATCAACGTCCCTAATCTTCTTCTCTGGTGATGTTGTCGCTGGTTTAATCTATTGCACGGCCTTGGTCCTGGCGCAAATTGCTGAATTGAAATTGCGCTCACTTACGATTAGTCTATGGAGGTCAACTGACTAACAGAAGATAGTAAAAAAAATACCAAACTCCCAATTGCTTTAAATGTAATCATGTAGCATAATCAATACAAAGTGCATCAATTGAAACATGAACATAACTTCTAATAAAGCTCATGAAAATTTATAAAACAAAACATAATTTGAAACGGGCTGCGATAAGGAATTGAAATATCTCGTATCAATAAGGCTGCCTTGAAACTTGAGGCCTTATGTAGACATACAAAAAATAAAGATCAGTGTACATGATGAATATTACACACTTTGGTGCCATAATGATATGCAGTAACTAATTTAAATCCAATGCTGATAGTTTGCAAATTATATCTACCACCAAAGAAAGACAATCAATTCAAACTTACTACAAAAAAACAAAAAACAAAGTAAGAATGAAAAATTTCCCTACCAAAAAAAACTCAGCAAAGAGTCCTGACAACAAAAGATACAAATAAAAAAAATATCATTTCAAAAACAATCTTGTTCGATTCAACTCAGGGGCTGATTCATTCATTGATATTCACTGTGATATTTACTATGTCCATCTTGAGCGGTGATGTTAAGAGTTTTTCCAAAAGAAAAACTCGGTTCATGAGGGTGGAAATGGCAAAAAGGGATGAAGGGTGGCAAAGCACAACAGAACTTCCACTGTCAGTTCTCTTGATGTTTGAATTCAACTCTCTTCAATTCTAGTTTCTCCTCTAAAATCATTCAAAAGATTGAATATATTTTTAAAAGAAAAAAAAAAAAAAAAACCAAATACTGAGAAAGAAATAAAAGGAAAGAACAAGACTGCTTTTCACTTCAGAACAGCGACATCAGCATTAACATTCCATTGCATTTTCATGTTCCTCCATTTAATTTTTTCAGGAATGTGAGACACATAATAAATACGCTCAAAGAAAAAGAAAAAAAAATGCGAGAAAGGCTTAACAAGAAAACAGGCGAGTTCCATCTTTGTCCCCCATGTCAAAATTACCATCACAACCAGCGTGTATTCATGGCACGAAAAAATCTCTCATGGGCAGTGATGAACAGATAATCAACTTGAGCCCTGTACAACACATTTGAAAAGCGAAGGCGCTCGGAGAAAAAGTCAACTGCAGTCGCAGGACCACACACCCAGCCAAACTCTTGAATAGACAAAATCTCTGATTTATTTTCAATCAAGTATTTATAACTTTCACATGAAACGTTTCCAAAACGGCTACAACTTCTTAATTCTCTCCTTATACACTGACTGGGGCAGACAAGGTGGCAAGTTATGACGACAAGAAATCATACAATTGGAGCCAGATGACAAGCAGGATGAAAAATCCATCGCTAGGGCGGTGATGAATCATGATGGACTGTCAATTTGACTTCAACTGCCATCGAAACTACAAAATCTTTAAATAAACAAATTAAAACAACTGTAACAAGTTGTACAAGAGAAAAAACATAATAAAACAAAAAAAAACCAGACGAAACATTTCACAAGAATTCACTCACGCTCCAATGTGAGGTAAAACAAACACGTACGCTCCATAACTCCCAGGCGTGTATCTGTTGATAGCTATGAGCCTCGCATGGTGCATTCACTTCTGCAATCAGAGAAGCAAGAGGGCAGAGGTCAGATCTTGGCTGACTGGTCCTACACATTCAGTAGAAATACTTGTACACAGCCACGCCGGCCAGCCCCACAAGGATGGCGATACCGAAATAAACTTTGGGCCCAAAGTAGGATTGATAGTGTCGGTACTTCTCGCTCTTCCGCTGTTTCTCCTTCATCTGCTGGATCATTTCCATCGTGTGTTTCTTCCTCTCCTCACGTATTTGGTGTCTCATCTCAGCTGCCCTGTGATGAGAAAATTACATCAATCAGGGTTAACGTTACAATAAGATTCATCTAAATATAAATAAAAACATTTTTTTTATATAATTATGTACTTTAAGGCAAACTTGTGTATAGTATGCAGCTTTTTAGGGTAAAATTAACATTTCAAAATAGGGGTGTCTATATATAATATCAAAAGGTCCCCAAATTGCAAGGAAAAAATCCTGACGAGGCAAAAGACCAATTTTGAATTGATATCCATCCAGGGAATAAACTCTTTATTTTGAGGAAAATCAAATTATAATGGGTTACTTCCCTTTGGCCATCAACTAATATTTAGACTTGCACCAATACCTCGTTAGTGTTGGCATTTTACATTCAATGGAACATATTAAAGTTAAAAACCGAATGTTGGAAAGTACAAGATGATGGTATGACCGAAACAAGCCTATAACACCATGAATGAAAGCAAACAAAATGGCACCTGATGACCCAAATGACAAACAAGGTAACGATCAGCAATGTTATTGGTAATTTTTCTTTTAATGACAAGATTGGTTTAAATCATCTACCGGGTATAGACAGTTTACTGAAACTTTTAGTAGTACGGGGAATATATTATCTGCCACTGCATGTTTTACACCAGTGTATACCACGGTGGTACTATCATGCAAGCCAGAATGGTTGAAATGTCTGAAATCATGGCACGCGTGCATCCTTTTTAAATGTGTACAAATAATGTGTAAAAAAACAAAAGGATAATTCACGTTTTATTTGTTTGTTTGTTTGAGGTATAGCCCAGTATATCCATAGAGGACAATCTCAGGGCTTTCTATTTGGAGTAATCAGATGGCAGGGTTGTTAGAATTATTTATGATAAAAATGTGATAAATATGATAAAAAGTTGTACAAGGTTCGTTTTTTGAAAACTTGGTATATTTACAGTTTATAAAAAATATTTATGAGTTTAAGAGAACCCAGAATGTTCTTTTGATTGATGTTTCAAAATAGGTTATAGAGGTTTTCTTGTTTGTAGAAGGACATTCTAATGTGGTTCAGGTTATTGCATTCAAGTAGTATAGTTTTATGGTTAAGTTCTGATCACAGAACCGGACACGTTGGTGGTGGTTTGTTGGTTGAAAGAAAAGAGTGGGTTAGCCATGTATGCGTAATACATGTAATTGTATTGTCAAGGCAATGATTCATCAAAGGCTGAAATTCTGAGTGAAGGACCCTATATGAAGGTGATTACATTAAAAAAACAAATAAACTAACATACCGAAGCAAAAAATCCAAAAAATTAGCCTTGCATGTGTAAGAATAAACAATTATGATATAACTCTGATGACATGAAAAAAAAAAGTTGATTTTAAAAATCAGACAAATAAGTATAAGTATAGTATACAAATCTGGAGTTGTTTTTTTTTAACAGGCCGTAACTACACCAAACCAAATTTTACAGGAGAGCGAAAAAATGTTCACAATATACTGCTAGTTGATTGGACTTTCGGCTTTTTGTTTTCGTATTTACCACTTTATTTATGAAGATAGAGAAGCGAGACCCAGAGTAGTCGATGTGCCATGATTCAAACTACATGGTGGTGCTAAAAACTCACCAAAATGTGTAGCTACGGTCTTTAAAAAAAAAACTCCGGAAATAAAGAGACCAATCTAAATAGAACTGGACAAACTCACTTGATTTCTTCATCACTCTCCTCACTGCTTTCATCATCGTCTTCCTGTCTGTCTATCAACTCATCAAACTCCTCATCCTCCGAATCCTCTTCCTCCTCTCCCCAGGACCCCAACGCAGAGGAATCTCCAACCATCTTGCTTTTCTTCGGTGGGAGGGGAGGGGCCTCCTCATTTTGGCTGGGTCCATCGAGGGACTGAGGTTGCAGGCTGCTTGTACGCTGAGGTGGTGTAGGGGGCACGCCATCGATTCCATCTGCATGGTTCTGTACAAGAAAAAGTAAATCCAAAACAACCATCATGATTATTACTTAAATCTCTCTTCACAAATGAAAAGAATGATGGCCAGAAATACCAACCACTGATGTTTAAGAAATACATTGCATATTTAAGAAAAAAATATCAAAGAAATTCACCTTTTAAATGATAATCTTAGTTAAAAGTGCAAGTAATTGGCAATTGCTCTGCATCCTACATAAAATACAAACACAAAGATTCATAGAAAACAGTTGAATTAAATCATTCCACTCCATGTAAATGAGTAAATGAGACACAGCACATCAATGTACAAGCCATTCTTTAATGTAAGACATCTCGAAATGTAAAGCTTCAGACAGACAATCTACTTTTTTCTCCAAAGCAACAAAAGAATGGAACAAGCTGCCGGGAAACATTGTAGTTGCACCAAACACAGCAAAATTTAAAGATCTTCTTGACATCCATACATCAGTGCAGCATATATCGCCAACATGATGTGGTATTAGGTGCCTCAACCCGAAGAAGGAGTACACAGTTCGTACCACTTTTTGAAAATGAAATTCAAGACTTTTTCCAGACTTTTTCAAGACTAACTTGAGATCATTTCCAACCGTGTATCGCCCTATTTTGCACATTAATGATTATAATCAAAATTATATTATAGATTATATAAAATTTAAGATTATAAACAAAACAAGCCAAAAAAAAATAACACCCTAGTTTAATTTGATGCTGGTTTGAAACTTAAGAAGACGGTGTGACTATAAAAGTAATGAAAACCCGACCCAGCTACATGTATTACTTACAAAAAAGAAAAAAAAAGTACTAAGATTAAAATCAAATGAATTCTCATGACACGATAGAAAATCACCCATTCAACTCCCAAATCAATGAAAAGTATGAACAATTATGCCTTTAACAATAATGTAATGTAATAATGGTAACTCAACTGGATGAGACCACATTAGGGTCTAGATCATCTACTAATTTACCCAAAGCGAAAAATCCAGCCCCCATAATTTACTCAAACACGGAAACCCCAGGCAAACCTTACTTTGTTTCTTTGAGGGGCGCTCAAGCCACTAAGCATAAATCCTAGTTAGAACTAGGTCTCTTATGTATGTACTGCTAGACAAGACCGGGCTTCGGGCCTGAGACCCTCGATAGCGGTATGTATTTTTGCCTGTGTTAAGACTAAGACTAGCACGATTACTCTAACGGGATCTCTCTCTCTCTCTCTATTGGTCCATCGGCCCCTACAAAGAGCTGCGCCGTTATAGTATATTTATAATATTGTTTTGTCCAGTCACGATCGTCTTGCTACGTTGAAGTCCATCGACTTGATGATCCATAAGAAAGTACAATGTGTTTGTCGTAAGCTTGGGGCCACGGAAAGTCAGTGGCATGACGTCACTCGCTGTATCGCATACAGGTACAGTCTACTGCCAACTTTTTCATCTAAATCTATGATAAGGGATAAATTAAGCCTTTATAAAATCAGTCGTGCCTTGTGGGAAGCCGAATAGGAGTTACGCATTGGTATTATATCTTAGGCTTTTGCTTGCATAGCGACACAAGGTTATTATTCATCGACCACTTTCGTTATAGATCTATTATAGTAGTATGCCGAGAGTAGCTCTACGTATTAATCGACATGCTTTACGATGTGATTCTTCAAGTCATATCGTACGGTACATGTAATTTTAGTTTATGGCAACTAAAAAC
>JBCJKF010079947.1:0-16582 GCA_039654545.1 Plocamopherus ceylonicus
ATATACAAAATATTATGATTTCATGATCAACAGGTAAAATAGACTTATCAAATTTACTAAGAATGCCAAAAAACACATATGTCAGGTTTGACTTATTTTTGACCCAAATATCTGCCGCCCTTGCTCTTAAGCAAGAAAATTTACTCCTTTTGCTTCACTCGACCTAGGTGAAAATGGGTACAGCTTCGGCTGTGAAAGTATTCTGCAATTTTAGCATCCTATTCAGAAAGTGATTGATCTAATCTGTCACTATTGGCCTCATGCTATGGAAACCGGGATAAGCTCCGGCCCTATGAGCTGAAAGGGTTGAAATGATTACTTATATATACATAGGCCTAAATCTACATATATATGTGCATTCCATTGGTGATTGAGATAGCCATAACATAGAAGCCTAATTTAAATGTATCAGATCCATATATCTAAGATCTAATCTTCCTTTAGAAATTTATGAAATTTGAATGAAATTTTTGCATTATAATACATGCATATATATTGTTATCTGCTTTCTTACATTGACTTTATTTCCGTCAACAGTGACATTAAGGCAAGAAAAATACCTCCTTCCTGTGAGAAATCTTTACTTGGCTGTTGTATCACTTGCAAAATCTACTGATGAATCAAAGAGTGTCTTTGATGTACGAATGTTAGATGTCCTGGCCTGTCCCTTGTCTAAGAAGCCATTAAGGTTTGCCTTAAATTTGTGTCATTGTTTTCATTGTTTTTTCTTTCTTTTTTTTTTTTTTTTTTTTAGGGGGGGGGGGGGGGGGTTGTTATTGCAGATGCTGCGTTGAATAGATAAAAGATTTTTAAAAATAGGTTATGGTGGCACTTTTGGATTTATTATATAACGCGCAGTACCAACCCTTAACTCATCCAATTCCGGAGTGGAGCAAACAAAAGGAAGAATCATGCCTTGACATGGTTGTTGACCTATCAAATCCCATCCCAGCCTTAAAGTGACCAAACCCTCAACCCATCGTTCTTGCGCATAACATGTTGTATTTTGGTCCAGTTCTATGTAATAATACGGCCATCCCTCTGATTGCACAGCACACTGAGACAATGATTCTCTGTTTCGTTTTTCTTGGTCGTCTGCCAGACTCCCAATGTTTTCTTGGCTCAACGGTACTATTCAATATGGGAATGTAACTCCCTTTTTTTATGACGTACAGCAACCCCTTCAATGGTGTGATCATTGTCCAACCGTAGACTGTCAGCCCTTTTGCCCGGTCATTTTGGCTAAATGGCCATTTCGCCTAACTGGACGTTTCGCCTAATTGGACGTTTTGGCTGTGTCTGGACGGCTGTCCAATTAGGCAGTAACTACTGTATAATGTTTTTATGCATTGACACAACAGATGCACATGGATTGAAATCTAGAGATAGAAGACCAAGCCAAGTCAGTGGTGATGTTGTCTCTATCAGGTTTATTCTCTAACTGCCAATACTTCCTTTCACATGAACTCTTCACAATACTCACACACACAAGCTACTTGACACTACTCACTCACAAGGCACTTAACTCTTTAAACACAAACTGGTAATTAACAAGGCCAATCACTGAACCAGTACTATAATGGTCATACATAATATAATAGGGTCAATTCCCTTTATTTAAACAAATCAACAATTAATTAAGAACACTACACCCATCTCTTTCTTTATAAAAAGAATACAAGCAGTACGGATATAAATAAGTAAAAACAAAAATATTATGCTGTAGGATTTTTGACAACGCAAGTAAAATTATTCACTATCACTAGTTAAATTATAATATTAATTATAAGTTATGTTGTTAAACACTTAACAGATTATCCATTTAATAACTGTGTTTACAATAATTATAAAATAAATGATTTGAGTGAAATGTTAGCTATTCGACCATCTGCAATAGTTCTATTCAATGTTTCTTCAGACTGTTCAAAGTCCTTGATGTTTTACACATTTTAAGTCCTGAGAATTACGAATGGATATAATTTCTGACTAATCTTGAAATGAATTTTTAAAAATATGATTCCTTCAAGAATAAAATTATTGTCGTGAATGTTCTAGTGTGTAATATATTGTTGTGGACTGCACAATATATGCCCATATTAATATCAAATTTGCCTACAATGTGTATTTGTTGGGCGGTTTCACAATGCCACCACTACTAGTAACAATGTATGGAGTCTTTGTCTGAAGGGTCCAGCGACTTGGGTTTTGTGGAGAGTATGGGAACTCTGCCACTACTGATGAGCTGGGAATCGGCTCATTCTGTAAACATTTTGATTCTCCGAGTTCACCTCGTTTACAAGGTTCAGGAGTTAAGTTCCTGTCTACTTCCGAATGTCTTGATTATCCAATCTGACCTTATTGACAAGGCTAAAAAGTTATGTTCCTGTTTTCTTCTTCCTCTTCATCCTTCTCAAATTCTGGAAATTGTATTTCAGGATGCAAAGGCTTGAAATGAGAGGAATTTCTTGTTATTAGCCACCGCCCTTGCTGGGAAGTTATCATGCTGCCTCTGATGTTTTCAATGGTGAATGGATTGGGATTGAAAGAAGGTGTTAACCTATTTTGTTTTGGCTGATGAATTAGTACTGTGTCACCAACATGCAAATCTGTTTGAAATGTTCTGCCATGAAAATCGTGGACGCCTTCTGTTTGTCTTTAGAGGACTTGTCATTTTGCTTGATATTTTCAAATTCATTGACATTGGTTGGATTCAGTAATATAGAAGGAAGGAATATTGTCAATTCTCTACCCGGAAGAGCTTCATATGGTGAAATATTAGTTGAGCTATGCGACGTGGCTCGATACTGCCTAAAGAAATTTGGTTCTTCATCTTTTCATTTGGATCGTTCTACTTTCACATATGTTTATAAATTTGTTAAGTGTCCTATGATGTCGGAAACTCAGTTCTCTGAGTGACAGGAAGGTTCTGTTCCATTAAATGGAGGACCATTGTCTGATTTAATGATGCGTGGGACTCTAAATTGGGCAATTATTTGATTCAACCTCTGAGTTGTGATGCGACTTGAAATAGAATGAACTCTTGGAATCAGCTGAAATTGTCTATTACTATCAACAGATATTCTCCAGTAGGGAAGGGGTGAGCAAAATCTATTGATAATTCATCCCAAGGATGTTTTGGGAGAGGTGACTTTGCCAATGGTTTCCGTCGTTTGTGTCCAGTAAATGCAGCTTGGCATGGCAAACATTTTCGGATTTGTTCATCGACCAGTTTATCATTACCTGGGAACCAGATTTTCTCTCTAAGGAGTTGTTTGTTTTTCACAATTCCTTGGTGAGAAGCATGAGTGAGACTTATTGCTTGATTCCGCAACGATTTTTGAATGACAAGTTGGTAACGACATAGGACTATCACGTTATGGACATAGGTCTTCTTTAATATGATCATATGAAGTAAGTCCTTGTTTCAAATTACAAAGTAGGCCATCAGGGGCTATTATTGAAACTTAAACAATACAGCATACATGATAAAATTGTAAATTTGTCTGAATCCTTTTATAGGTAGAACTCAAAAAGTTACTGTTGTAGAAGGAATAGACTCAAACCTTAAACCAGTTCTTTCAGGAGTACAACAGTGTAAAGTTTTAGGCTTACTCTACTTTTCAATATATATGTACATGTAAATGACTTTGATCTCAATCTTACAACAGGGACCAAAATAAGACTATTTGCAGATGATAGCCAACTTTACAGAGAAATAAAGAATATTAATGTCTAAAATACTCCAGAAAGACTAAAACTCACTCCAATAATGGAAAAACAGGTTTGCTAACTGTCCGTATTTTGTAGAGACAGTCCCTATTTTGCATTTTGATTTAAAAAAAAAGGAAAAAATGATGTCCGAGATTTGTGGTAGCACACCTATAGATCCAGTTGAAATTTGACTACAAAACATCTGCCGTCAACTGATACTGAAAGACATGTAGCAGGTATTATTATAATCACAGGCCATATCCTGTCACAGGGTATCCGATTTGAAACCTCACCTCCTGATCTCCTGACCAGTATTGAAATCTCTTGATAAAATTAGGGAAAAGGTCTAGTTTGGATAGGAAATAAGGATTTAGAAGAAAAACAAGTGTTTTTTGCTAGGTCTATAGCAGTTCAATCATGTGCAATTGAGCAGCCTAATCTAGTCTACTATAGGGGTGATATCCTTGCCTCAACTTCAATGGGAAGAGGGGGAGGATGTGGTACTGGCTTGACAAATTGTTCTATCTTGCAAGGAAATATGCAATCATATATCCGTTCCTGTTTATCCATAGGTTTGACTTGTTTTGCAACTTCGATAATAAGTAATGTTCATTCAAGACAAAGCCCCATCTATTGCCTGAATTTTAGGTTAAATCCCAGATGATAAATGATGCTCATACGAGACATGAGTAAGCTAATTGTTTTCTGAATTTTTATCATGTTGAACTCCGTTTCCCCCTAAATGCATATCCTGTAGTTACCAAGCTCAAATAGTAGGGTGAGTTCATGACAATCAAGATATTTTTCTTCACAAGTTAACTTTAACACATTTGTAGAGTTGTTTGTTATTCTATTGTGAGATCCTTTGTATCATTGTTGTAATTGTTTCTTTCTTCAGGTATGACACGTCAAACAATGAGTTAATTTGTGATGAACTTGGTGTGGCCTATCCTATCGTCAACGGCATACCTAATCTCAATCCCCACGATGGACGAATGATTCAAAATTCCTCCAGAGATACATCAAGTGAAGGAGAAAAATGATTGCAAAGTTGTGTGTCACTGAATTTCTCCTGTACTTCCAAGTGCACTTTTAAATGCCTCAACTTCATGGATTGGGTCAAAAGATTTTACTTGTAATAGATATTTGGTGAAAAATCGTCTCAGATTTTCTTGTCCTTTCAACACTCACAAATTTTTTTCTTCACTTTAATGTCAAAAGAATTTGTTCTTATATCTCAGATTTGCACAAGAAATAGAATAAAGCCAAGTCTTCTTCACAAATCTGGTTTTGTCAATATGATGTTAAGCTGAAATGACACGACAGTGAATCCATTCAACTAATGAGATAACATACATGTTTTTCACATCTTTTTATTTTTCTATTATTTCCATTTCAATGCCCCTTTCACTGAATGGAAAGAATCTTACATTAGATCTTACATCCTTGCTGTGTCGTGCACTTTGTATAGGACCTCCTTGCTCTCTCCATCTCTCTGTCTTGTGCTGCTATTATCATGTGTTCCATTGACTGCATGCCCATTTTTGGCAAATTGTAAAAATTCAATTGTAAATGCAAAGAATAAGGGCTATCTATGCAATATTACAATTTTTATACTCATTTCAATCAAACATGCTCATCGGGCAAATTTTAGTCATAATAAAGTTAAATTGTGCTCATACGGACATATTTGCCTTAGGGTAGGCAATGAGTTAATTCTGTGTGAAATTTGGCAGTTTCACAAAGACCTGTAATTGTAATAGCTGACAATGATGATTTGCAACCATGGAATTTTTCTGAAAAATTGTGTTATACAAGATGTAAGCTCCAAAGCACAAGTACAGTAGATGGCAGTATTATGGAGGAAGAGAAGTGGGTATTGCTAGGTTGAATGCGGACCAGTATCAGTGTGATGACCATGCACAGCGCACTGTTGATGGACTGGAGAGGCATTTAGTTGGCTTCTTAACGTAGTACTGACAATTTTTAATTGATCAATGCCTGTATTCTTAACAGCTCTACCTGCATGTAATCCCATTATAACAGAAATAAAGGCCATGGGTGTCAGCGTTATATCAGTAAGTTTTTGACTGTCGTTTAATAGAGGGGAAAAGGAGGCTGCGGGAAAGGGCCATTATACCCGGAGGTGCCGTTATAGCCCTTGCCCTTATATATGGACTGGACTGTACATAAATTGCCATTTTGTCAGATCCAAATCATGTTAAAAATCAGATGCTAAGCAAAAATATTTGTGCACCTTGACACATCAAAATAAGGTTTGAGTATGTTGTGAAAATGTAGATTGTGTTACTTTTCATAGAGATATTATCAATTCTTATGCCCTTGTCTTTCATAAAGCCAGATACAATAAAGTTTTTACTTTAAATATTTTATGAAAGACTAATTTTTTATGAATGCTACGATTTTGTTGTCCATTTTGGTCTGGTTCGTGAATACCTGTTTTTCCTGTGTCTTCATTGCTTTGTTTTGTTATTGAACATGTCTGTCAACATTTTGATGTGATACTAATCAATCTGAGAAAAGTCATTTGTATATCTGTTATTCTTGTTATGTTTTATTTGTTATGCTGTCTTTGACATTGAAAGTGAGAGCACTTTATTGTTCAGGAGGAACTATTTCTTCACTCAAACTGCCACTGTCATTCTAAGTTTTACTGTAATTTCATTGGTAACTTAGGAATCATGACTAATGCCAATGACATGATAGATGAGGTAAATTTCAATTAATGTTCATACTGATCGTGATGTCATTGATTGTAATACAGTAATTACCGCCTAATTGGACACCGGCTAGATGGACGTTTCACTTTTGTGGACGTTTTTTCATTGAAGCATATTTTTTATTATCAAAATCACCCCTCTAATTGGACGGTCCTATAAGAAAATTTTGGCTTAATTGGACGTTTAGATTCGGGGGAAAAATGGTTTGACCATTCAAGGACCATTAAGTATCCAACTTTGTGTCTGAATGGACTTGTGCTCCAGCACGCTTAGCGTCTGGAAAGGGGGCCTGGCAAGGGTTTATTGGCGGGTACAGGTCCAAGTGTGAATACAGAGCTAAGGTGTCAAAAAACACTACAGGGGATGAAGGCTTTCCAGCATGCAACTTCATAGGCCTATGCTGTGATGCAATTGTCAGTCAATCATGTCTCATCCCACCTTTTACCCATCAGTCTCGCATATGTTGAACCAAACTTTCGTAACATTACAGCCATCCTTCTGTTGGTCAGCACTCTGAGACAATGATTCTCTGTTTCGTTTTCCTTGGTCATCTACTGTATTCCCAGTACTTTGCTCTACAGGACAAGTCGATATAGAAAGGAAGGTAACTCATTCTTTCTCACTCAATCCTCTCTGCGCTGACAGGTTTCAACAATGGATCACAAGCTGATTTCTTTCAACCACTGCTTGGGGTGCAGTTCGCAGGGTAAGACCTCTGGTTTCCAGCTCCTTCTCAACTGACCTTCGCCAGGTTTCTTTGGGTCTGCCTCGGTTTCTTGTGCCTTTTGGTGTCCACCGTAACGCTACTCTCAGGATTGAATCCATAGGCATCCTGCTGACATGTCCCAGGCACCAACGTCTGGCTCTGATGGTGTCTGATATTGAGCCCATTTCGGTTTTGTGTAGAAGGTCCTCATACCTGATGATGTTTTGCCAGAATAGACCTATGTAACAATACAGCCATCCTTCTGTTGGTCATCACACTGACACAATGATTCTCTGTTTCGTTTTCCTTGGTCATCTGCTAGAGTCCCAGTACTTTGCTATACAGGACAGGTCGATATGGGAAGGTGACTCCTTCCTTTTATGGTATACAAAACCCCCTTTGATGGTCTGGTGTTTGTCCAACCATGGACTCTATATGTATTGCCCCTCTTGTCCAGTCATTTTGGCTAGGTGGACATTTCGCCAAACTGGATGTTTTCTCTGCATCCGGACGACTATCTAATCACATGTTAAAATCTGTAGAATTAGTAGTATATCAGTCGCAATGATTAATTAATTCAGTTTGATTGAAGAGAGCTTGAGTAGGGCATTCTACTTCCTACCTTCATATCAGTAGCAGGTGTCCCACAGAGTATACCTGTATTGTTATAGTTATAGTAATGGTTCACACAGAATACTCTATGTAATTTTATACTTTGAGCAACATAGAAGAGTAAGACATTTAGACAAGGTAAGGATGGACAACACAACAAAACAAACAATGATTTGCTATTTGTAGATAAAGCAAAACAAAGAAGGAGTCATCATCATCATCTTATAATGGCTTAAGACGAATGTTGAAACAAAATTTCAATGTTCGGTAAATAAAAAACTAAATTATATGTTGTTCATTGCTCAGCATGGAGCAGAACCTGATAATGAGTTCAGTCAAGCAGCATCAACCATGGTTACTGTTCAGATGGGTGATCACATGGTGCGGTCCACATTTTGTTTTTTGTGAAGTTATGAGCCTTCCAAATTCATTACAATCTTTTTCATCAGCTTACAGAGAAGCTACATTGTACATACAGCAGATGACAAGTCGAAACAAATAACAATTGAATAAAAATAATCATGAGTTAGAAAATGGTAAATTTGTATCTTTATTACTCAACAGTCTTGATGAAGGCAAAACAGTAACAATAGATGGATATTTACATAAGGCACCTTCAATGGCATTCTGGTTATCTCCCCCAATGAATCACATAGCAATTCCTATTTAACTATTACTGAGGCACGTAATTGTCTGGATAGTTGACAACTATTCCAGGAGGACACTGGATAATCGGGCAACATTTCGGACGAACTGCCGGTAACATTTTGCATTCTGATGGCAAATTGTTGAAAGTTAGGCACCTGAAAAGAAACCAGTTTTGTACCATTGAAATATATTTCTAATACAAATGATAAGACTAAACCGCAGTTTATCTTAAGCGAGGTTTATCTTAAACATTTTAATGAAAATTAAAGCTAAAAATCACACAAACACACAGGCACACAAACACACACACCTTACGAAGGCTGTCTTCAGCCGGGGTGTTGGCTTTGCGTCTTCAGAGGTCATAACACCGTACAAAAATCCACAATAGGCCTACAACTACAACTGCAATGTACAGTTTGGGTCCTAATGCAGAGCATGAAGTGGACAAACACGTTACGGATGTATGCCTGTAGTACACTTTTGTAGCTGTAGAGTTTATCTCAAGCGGACCGTGGGTCAATGGCGTTTATTATAGTTTATATTAACAATACTTTCGTTAGTAATGGCAAAGAGAGAAAAAAATGGGTCCAATGAAAAAGTTTAAATTAACCCAAAATTTATTTAACTGGTGTTTATTTTAAGCGGACTCCACTGTACATTCATTAAAAAATTGTTTTTAGTTTAAGAAATTTTGAAAGCATACACTCAGTGGTTTTTAACCCGTGACCTATCGGTTTGTATTACAACACTCTACTGCTTTACAATGGTGTCTCCCCCCCCTCCCTCCCCACCCCACCCTACCCCACTCTTCTTGTGTTTGGTTCAAATAAAAGTTAAAGTTTATATTATGTTGGTTTTCTATTTGTATGAATGAAAACTCACTTGGCAGTACATTGGTAGAACCCATGTGGTGCATCTACACATTCACAATTATAGTCACAGCCATCTTCCCATTTTTGATCCTGGCCATAGAATCTGCCTTTGTAGTAGCAGCCACCTAAAGAGTGGAAATGCACCATTAGATAACATTAAAACCAGTGGTAAAAATATTGTGTACATTCCATTTCATTTAAATAGAGTCTGTATAAAAAAGAGAGTCTGTCGGCAAAAAGCGCTATATAAATGCAATATTTATTTATTTATTTTTATTTATTTTTATATTATATACATGTATACATGTTTATATAAAGTAGTCCTCTCAAGCCTTCCTCTTATAGGGCTGGAGCCTATCCCTGTTTTCGTAGCATGAAGCGGACAGTGTGAGTGACAGATTACAACTTTCATTTTCTGAATTGTATACTAGTCTATTGCAGAATACTTTCCCAGTGGAAGCTGTAGCCTACTCAATTTCATGTGGGTCAAGTGAAGTAACAAAGGTAAATTTTCTTGCTTAAGGAAAAAAAACGCATGTCCACTATCCATAGGGTGGTTTGAACCCGTGACCTCTCGTTCCGTAGCCGAACGCTCTACCGCAGAGCCACTACGCCACCATATTTATATATGTAAACATGAATGAAATGAGGATTTGACAGTTTTGTGTGTGACCCTAGGGGATAGTGACACAAAAGACAGAAATATAGCTTGACAAGCATTCCACAGTGGTGGCCTCCTAATGATAATTAATAAGAGAGAGGAGAGTAAGAGAAGGAGAGATTGAAGAAGATGCTGTAGGAGTAGGAAAGAGAAGAAGAAGAATCTATCCACTATTTAACATGAGCACACATGTTATTTGGCTATCAAAATGATCAACAACAGGCTTGCCAACCGTCCTAATTTTGTAGGGACAGTCCCTATTTTGCATTTTGATTAAAACATTTTAAAAACGTAAAAAATGATGTCCGAGATGTCCGCACCTATAGATCCAGTTGAAATTGGACTACAAAATGTGTGCTGTCTGCTGATACTGAAAGACGTGTAGCAGGTATTATTGTAATCACAGGCCATATCCTGTCACAGAGTATTCGATTTGAAACCTTGCCTCCTGATCTCCTGACCAGTATTGAAATCTCCTGATAAAAGTAGGGAAAAGGTCTAGTCTGGATAGTAAATAAGGATGTCAAAGAAAAACGAAAGTTTTTTACTAGGTCTATAGCAGAGTTCTATCATGTGCAATCGATCAGCCTTATCTATGGGAGGTTATATCCTTGCCTCAACTTCAGGGGGGGGGGGGGGGGGGCACAACCCAACCCCCACCCCTTCTTTCCCCAAGGGGGGGGTGGGGTTTCTTTGCCTGTTGGACATTTGGTGTCCTACCATCATAGAGTCGAGTTAGGAGAATGACATAGTGCCAGCGATGGTGCCTCTGTTTCCTTGCCTCCTATGTGCTTAGGTTACCTTGCTTACTTCTCTTTATTTCATATCTTGAAGTGCCAAAACCCCATTATTCTGCCCCTCCTATTAAAGCACCAGTTTTATTAATGTCCCAATATCGACGTTTTTACGGGGTTTGACTGTACATGAACATAATTTCATGTCAGAAGAGCCCTGTTGGGTGTAATAATAATGTAGATATAGGCTATCCCTTGTCTGAACTCGGGCAAAACCAATGCCTGTCATAGCTTATTTCTGACGATTCAGCAGCCCTGTGTTCTTTTTTATTTAATTTGTTTTGTCTTTGTTGGTTGTTGTTTTTCTTCTTTTTTTAAACAGTCGATTGAGACTGTGATGGATGAAATATCACAGCAAGGAGCGATACATCTGCTAGATCTAACAATGGGTTAAAACTAGCCAAGGCCTACTGTGTTATCAAAGCTGTGCAGAGAAAGTTACACTATTCTGGCCCCGCGAAAAATTGCATTTTTGAAAGACAAAAATTGCAAGGTAAACAGCCTAAAATAAAAAAAAATTGCAACCTTCCCAGACACATCAAAAAAGGGCATTTTATGCTGTAGAAACATTACAATCACACTAAAAGCAGTGCAGGCTTTTAACTAAACATTATGCATTTAAAAAATGCAAAAATTGCGGGTTTATTGCAGAACAGGTGAGAAATTGCGGCTTCGTTACAGTTGCTAGACCGCGATTTCCTGGAGGGCCAGACTATTGCAATTGCCAGCAAACATCATCGTTTGGGCTGTAGTCAACCTGCTGGTACTAGTGGGCTTTTTAGATGATTGATGCAAGTGTACACAGTGCATCAAAACAGCATGGGCTATTTTAATTTTAAATTTCCAGCTAGTACTATCAGGCTTTGCAGACGACTGTGGCAGGTGTATACGGTACATCAATACGGTATGGGGTATTTTTAGTCACCAGCTAGGTCTAGTGGGCTTTTCTGTATTATATACATTTTATATATATCTATATATATATATATCTATATATATATATATATATATATATATATATCATAATATCATAGTGTTTTGTACATGTATACCTACAAATTTTCCGATTATTGCTACTAGACTTCAAAGTCACTCATCTCATTTTTATCAAACAAAAATTGGTCAATAGAAATAATTTTATTTTTGATAAACATGCAATGAGTGACTGTCACTTTCAATAAAGTTTACCTTGGTGTGACATAGTGAAAATCAGAAAATTTGGTAAAGTTATACATTCATAGAACAACACAGATGGTATAATGCGAGTCCATTTCATAAGAGGCAACAATTACCAGATGGCCCTGGAGAGCATTTCACTTCTCCGCAACAGCCTGAGGTTTTTTCAATGCGACATCCAGCTGGCAGGTTTGTGATCTTTGGACATCTAAAGTCATAGAAAAGAAGTTGAAAGAAAAAGTGTTTAAAACTTTTGTTTTATAGAATAGATTTTACCATGACATTGTCGTATAGTCAAGGATAACGTATGACTTAAAATTACCAGATAATGTTATCTATTCTTATTTTTTCCTCATAAATAACCCATAAAATTTATCTTTGGGTATAAATTTTTGTGCTCAAAATAGCTCTTTTGACTTATTTGACTTAAATCTTTCTGCCTTTAAGTCATGTAACATGGAGGCCTCAGCTGCTCTCCTGATATCCTATGTCAGCAGCTTCCCTCATTTTCTATTTCGCGTGGTTGCTCACAATGATTGTAGCACCTTAAATGTCTTGGGCTTGAGAGGTTTGTTTAACTAGCCCAGATCAGTGTTAAGAGTTGTTGGGAATTATGTTATGGGGCAGCAGGGGAACTTCCCTTCTACTTTTTTGAAAAAACATAGCTTGGTTGGATAGAATCTCTATGTTGCATCTTAGGTTAAATCTTAGATTTAACGAGACTGCGATGTGAATTTCAGTCTTTTATTTTTCCTTATATTTTCCTTGGGCAGTCAGACATTGTATAGTGTTGCCATAGCGACAGTGACAGTAGTTGTTAACATCTCAGGATATCTTCATTTAGACCAATTAGTAAGCCAACCATATTTGCATGAATATTGGTATCGTGATTTGGTGGTAGTCTCTGTTTTATCAGTACAGTACTCACGACTTATAAGACCACTGCTTATAAGAAGACATCGGTTATAAAAACGGTTTTCTGCCTTGCAGAATACTTTCCTATTAATTTCCGTCGGTTATAATAACGCGACATCGGATATAAGAACACCTGGTGACAGCTGTTTCCTCAGTAAAATCTCTTTCAGTAAAATAAAGTTGAAGCAATTTTGCCCCAAAGTAATGGAGAGTTGAAAATTCCTTATGATGGCACCTGAACACAACCAACTGTACAGCATTTTGACACACTATTATACTAGGTGATTATGTAGCAGTGGTCTGTAACCCCCGACCCTATCTTCCACCCCCGCCAGTGTAAGTAAGTGATGATGTGAACATGACACAATTGACGACTTATAAATCAACATCTGTGTCTGGATCCCATGCGTTCTTTGATGGGGACAAAGACACAGCCAGGTAACCAGATGAGGGAAAAAGCAATAAATCAGCGACGAGGTGTAGGGGTGGGTCAGATGGACAACGGGATATGCTTACATCATACATGTGAATTACTTTATGGGGTGGGAATTTCTGCACAACTAAATCTGTATTGGTGCCCACAGCCTTCCGGGCAAATAATGATAGTACAGTCGCGCCGCCTCCCCCCCTTCCCCCCCCCCCTTTCATAGTGCTTACCACATCTTGTTTCTCTCCCCGGAGTGAACATCGGATATAAGAACACATCAGATATAAGAACACCTGAGCTCTTGATTTGAGATGTTCTTATAAGCGGTGACCACTATATTTACCTTAGGTCTCTACTTTTGTATGTTTTGCTCTTTTTTTTTTGTGTCTATGTGTTCCAGGCCTATAAAGTTCACATGGTCTGCATGTATCATTTAAGTGGTTTAGGTATGTTGGCTCTTACTTCTTTAATTGGGTGCTCCAAGTATATTGTGAAGAGCATGGGACTGAGGCCATCGCCTTTTGGGATTCTGACATGTTGCTCTCGAAAATCTGATGCTCTGTTACCCCGTTGATTTGCATTTATATAGGTGAACTACTATTATGAAATTGTACCAGTCTCAGTTCTTTTATCAGCATTATTACAGCATAAATATGCAAGAAGGCAAGAAAAGATAAAAAATTAATCACGTACAAGTCTACGCATTTGTAGAATCCAACATTTTCATCGACACAGGTGCAATTGAGATCACAATTGTCTTGCCATGTGTCACCTGTTCTGTAAGCCACATTATTGTACATGCAAACCGCTGAAGAATATAGGAGGAAAAAAAAACAATCCAACATGAAATAGAGAGAGTTCTTCCTTCAAATAACAACTTGTTAACAAAATTTAATTTCCTATGATGATAAATCTGATACAATATGACCCTAAAAATAACAGTCATCTTCAAACCCACAAAGGACAAAAAACAAAGCAAAACCTATATAAAATTCATATCAGATAATAAAAGATTCACTCTATGAACTGTATACATCTTCACACAAATCTAAATGGACAAACATGCACACCATTTATTTATTTAAAAGCCTACTCCTTTTTTCATTATCTGCTGCATAGTGAATAACATAGAGTAAAAGTGTATACAGTAGTTACCACCTAGTTGGACACTGGCTCGATGGACATTTTACCTTCATGGACCTTTTTCCAGGTTGTTTTTTTTTTTACAATATCAAAATCATCCCTCTAATTGGACGGTCCAAAAACAGAAATATTGGCTTTATGGATGTTTAGATTTGGGAAAAATGCTCAGTCCATAAACATTTTAATTTATTCAAGGGCCAAAATAATCCAGCTACCTTTATTGGCAGGTGTGAAAACAGAGCAGAGCTGTCAGTCACTGCAACAGGGCATAAAGGCTCTCAAGCATGCAACACACTTCATAGGAATATGTCATGATGTGACTGTTAACCAATCATGTCTCATCACCTTCTAAGTGATCGCCCCCTTGACCCATCCGACTTGTGCTTGACATGTCGTTTACTAGACCAAGCCTACATAACATTATGACCATCCCTTTGATTGGTCAGCACATTGAGAAAAAAAAAATTCTGTTTACTAAATGCAAGGCGTTCTTTGAGTCAGAGTTTGTTAGATTTGAGGTATTGTATCGATGTATTATAACATACAACATTGCAAGGCCACAGAAATATTGAATGTGTTAATCTAAATTGATATCTGTACAATATTTCTACAATAACCATGATCAATGCACATAGGAGAATTTAAAAAAGAAATTATTCTTACATCTTTTGTTGTTGCCTATCGTAACAGAATCATTGGCAGCATTGTAGAAACCTGTAGATGATATTCAAAACCGAAAATGTTATATTTTATTCATTTATTGTAAAAGCATATAAATATAATGCTCTCATTACTATAATACTATCATGATGTTACTATTATTATTATTATTATTGCATTACCTTTGATGAATAACTCACTATGTTTTAAAACTTTATTTGATTCTATAATTCTATAAGACATGACCATGGTATAATTTAATAATTAATCATATTGGCTATGTATTCTATATATATATGTAGTGTATGATTTAGATTTGAGTGAATGATATGTAATTCTCAATGTAAATGACTGCCTTTAACTATCTGCTCATTTTATTAATTTCACTTACATCGTGAAAAGTCTTAGATTCGGGCGTTTAAAGGACAATGTTCCTATTAGCCCACATATATGATATGATATGATATTATTATCATCATTTTATCATTATTATTATTATTATTATTATTATTATTATTTATTCCTATTACTATCCATGTTATTTATTATTATCATCATTGTTATTATTGCTGCTGTTGTTATTGCTGGTGGTGCTACTATACAATTACTATACATTAATATTTCATATAGCCACCCTTTTGCAAACTCATATGTGGTAATGATTATGATGGTGTGACGGAAGAATTGGGTTTTCATGAATTGATTTCATATAATACACGCACATACACAAGCGAGCACACAAAAACCCCACTATATCCCAAAACTTATTACTTTTATTATAAATGAGTGTTAACATTAAAGAGGAGGAAATAAAAATAAACACAAAACAAAAAATAACAAAAAGCAAGACAACTAAAAGACATATTACAAAAAGGCCCAAAACAAAACAAAACAAAAATCCCTCATCTGAACAACCCCTCTTGAATCATTTTTTTATTTTACATTATAATATAAGCTTGTTTGACAAGTTCATGATTTAAAGAATTTGCAATTTTCTTCCCACTGAAGAGAGAATTGAAAGTTTTTTTCCTCTTTAATTTTTTACTGACAACCTACTGGTAAATATTGTTCTTGTTGACTGATATAGTTCAGATTTGATATTGAATTGAACCATGAAGTAAATTGAGAAATAAGACCTGTAAGAATGATTATGTTATTTAACATCATGGTACGGTATCTGACTCTTTTCAAATGAAATAATACTTACATTTTTCTCCAAAACCAGAAACGACAAAAACATCAGCCTTAGAGGTGTCTGTATGATAGGAAAAAAGAAAAAATATATTAGGAAAGCTCTCTATATATAAAAAAATAAGATGTATTTTTTCATTTTTACCCGTACCAATAAATGCCTCTCTTTTTTATTTTTGAATCAGACACATCTTTAAGTAAAAAAAAGATACACTCATGTATATAGTTACCGGTATATAATTATATTTTTGCCATTATTATATTCTGGGGCATTTAAGGATCAGTTGACCTATTCAGCTCCTACAATCTTATATGATATATGTAT
>JBCJKF010079948.1:0-10656 GCA_039654545.1 Plocamopherus ceylonicus
GAGAGAGAGAGAGGGGGGGGGGAGGGAGAGGAGAGAAAAATTATAAAAGACATATAATAAAGACAGAAAAGAAGTGAAAAAAGTAATTTAAATAGTAGGATAATGGAAATCTTCTTTTGAAAATCTATTTAAATGCCATCTTAGTTGGGTTTTTTTTAGATTTTGACTTGTAAAAACAAAGCAGTACATCTTACCAATAATATATTTTATTGTAACCTCTCATTATCTTCTATTTCCCATTCAGGCTTGAACGACTACTTTCGAAGGCTAAAAGTGTGTTGGATTATTTCGAGCCTTTCCTTGGACGCATTGAAATTCAGGGTAGTGCAAATCGTATTGAACGTGTCTACTTTGAAATCAAGCAGTCCCACATTGATCAGTGGGAGAAACCACAAATCAAGGTAAATGAAAATCAAAATATGGATGCATAATTATATCTGTTTACATGGTGATGATAACTTGATGATGGTTATAATTCTACAACTGGCAAAAATGTAAATATACGGTGATATCCATAGGTATGGTGATCATTTGTAATGCTGTAATTAGCAAAAATGTGAATGTATGATAAGAGATATTTATATGGTGAGGATTCATTGGAATCTTAATAATTTTGTCAGTCAAATTGTTACTTCCTTTTCTTCTGTCAACATGATGTTGATTGATTTCGAAAGGAATCCAAGAGATCTTTCTTACACAGTGTCGTCAATGAAGGAGGAGACAAAGAAAAACTTGAAAGCTTTGTCAACTTTTGTGAAGACACTATTTTCGAGGTATTTATTTCAATGCAAATCCCTTTTTCTTTTTATTTCCCAGTTCTTCTTTTTTCTCTGTTCATTGATGTGTGTGAAAAATAATAATGTTGAGTTAAATCTCTCATGAATTTTGTCCTTTACTCTATGAATTTTTTTATGAAGTTTTAATATAATTTTTACAAAAGCACATTTATGCCAACAGACAGAATAAGAGAATAGGCAGAATTGTGTATTTGCAATGGAATTTATAAAATGAGGCATAATCGAGGTTGTAATAGTGCCGTGCTATCATTTTGCCAGCATTGACAAAAATATTGATACAAATAATATGCACTGCTGATGGTAAATGATAGTGCTAATAGTGTTAATTGTTTGGTACTATTACAAAAATATGTGCAATGACCACGACTGTGGGATAGCATATTGAGATGATGTATTTTTACAATGATGATGAGGATAACATTGATAATGACAATGATATTAATATTAATGATTACAATGACAGCAATGGCAATTTCAAGGACAGTGACAATTGCAATGACAATAGGTCATGATATTGTTTCTACAAATAATAAGTGAAAAAAATTCATGAAGATTAATTATGAAATATTTATTCTCTCACACACAACCTTCCATGAAAAAGAAATGAAGAAAGAACAAAAAACATTTGATAAAGATGAAGTAAACATTTCAATATACCACTGTGCTTCAACAGATGCAACATGCTACTAGCATAAGTGCAGAGGAACAAAGAATTGCAGCTATGAGAAGCGGAGTTGGAAATATGGAAGGGGGGTAGGTGGTATTATTACTTAAAGTGTGTCAGTCTTTATTTTGACTTTTTACTTATTGTACAAGAATATTTTAAGTTCTAACATTAGGGCTGATTCTAAGTGAGATAATTTGTGACATGAAAATTATTCTTTTAAATCACTATTGTTATTTCTATGTGTGAAGTGTTCGATCTGTATATTACCTATTTGCCATTTACTTAACTTCTCAATTTTTTTTTTTTTTTAATACATTTTTTTAGGTGTTTTATTTATTTAAATTTGTATTTGTTGATTGTTAAATAAATGTTCTATTTGTGTTTCAGCAGACGTAGAAATATTCAGCCTAGGTACATTTTAACTCTAGAATGCTGCGTTAATTTTCCATTGTTTCTTTTCATCCTAAAACCACCTTGTTCTTTGAACTGATTGGCTCAGAAGACAAAGTAAAGATGGATCGTGAATTAGTTATATAAAATTTCCAATCCTTTTTCTTAGACCCACTTACGTTGATCTTTGTATCACAAAGAATTTCTTTTCTATTCTTTTGAATTGCGAAGTCTAAGAGCTACTTGAGGCACAAGTGCATTATAACGCTAAGTAATATTCTAATGTGAAATGATATTCTTTTGTTTTAATGAGCCTTGCCAAATTAAGTCAATGGAATTACCTGGTCATTTATCACCATCCATCCCTCTTTTTTTTCCCCGTGTGTTGCCTAACAAGAGTAATTATATGTTTATAGGGCTTACAATAACTTACATATTTTTTTAATATACATTCCAATAGAAGAAAGACAGAGGCACATACCAATAACCACTACTGTTTCATCAAAAGGAAAGACAAAAAGAAAAAAAGGGAAACCTTACCATAGATATCACAAAAATGAAATAATCATAAATTAATTTGCATAAAGAAAACAATATTTAAAAGCAGCATCAAAAAGATTTAAAATACACACAATTATTTCTTTCTGACTTATGCCCATCTTCTCCCTTGTTCTTCTCCCTTTTTCTCTCTTCCCTCTTTCTCTGATTGAAATGTAAAAATTTCCTGCCATTTCACATTTTCCTTTCCCTCCGACATCCAAACTAACATTACTTTTCATGTTTAAAACATTTTGTTTTGCTGTGTCGAATAATTAAGTCAATTACTTATATAAGCTTAAAACTTAAGGTTTTGAATGAAGTCTCCAGAAATACTATAGCTTCAATTTACTCAATAATGTAAATAATGTTACAAGGAAATCATCAAGCATTGTCATTCAGATTCAGAAAAGCACTATTACACACAATTTAAGCATCTTATATATTAATGGAAGTATACGTATTCTATTTATCTCTATATTATTATTAACTTTTTTCATATATATTCTGCTTTAAAATGGATAATGGTTAGACACTAAATAAATTAAAGGTGGTGATTTTGGAATTCAACTTTATTTTCATTTTTGTTTTTTCCAAGTGTGCTTGAACCAATATTGCTGATCTATCGTCTGCTGAAAGATGGGCTGGTGGCCATCTTTTCCTACCTGACCTGGTCCAATCTGAAGCAGTCGTACCACACCTTCAAGTCAATGACATACTGGCAATTGCTGGTTGCATTTTTCAAAGTTAATTTCAAACTGGCCTGGCTACTCCTTACTCTTTTGTTCTTTATCACTTGGTGAGTTTTTCAAGAAATGCGGCAAGATGAGTTTTGATTATTTCTCATGAATTTTGATATTTCCTGATGAATTCTGACACGTTGTTATGAGATACAACAATTTCTAATCAGTCGCAATTAAACATTTGGAACCTGTGAAAATATCAGATAGACCAACAGAAAAAATATTGAAATTATTCTAATATATATATTGCAGTATGTTAAAATCGACATTTTCAAAAATCATTTTACAGTCGACTCTTCTTAAGTCGATGTTGGTGGGGGAGAGAAAAAAGATCAAGATATCTGTTGTTCAAGTTAACCTTTGATAGATATTGTACTACAGTGGAGGCCTGTTCCAAAGAAAAATATCAAGTTATCCAAAAATCAAGTTAAGTGATGTCACGTTAAGTGGAGTCGACTGTATCATTAATATTTTTAACCATATCATTGAATTATTGCATATGTAAAAACCATCATGGCAAACTTGATTTGCTGCATTCTTATTATCGTTCTAAATCTTTTTCATATTTCAGTATTTAACTATAGTTTAGTATATTTCCTTTTAAAAGATGTTCTTATAATTCTGCATAATCCATTCGCTATGAAAAAGAACACTCGAATATCAACTCAAGTATTTTATTAATTTGCAGTACTCTCGTGAAATTTGTAATCAACATGATGATGGGTGAGAAAGAAATAGAAAAGAAACCAGAAGAGGATGTGGTGAGCTCGAAGCGTCCAATGCCCCTACCGGGACCAATTGCTGTTGGTCCTCCTGGTGGAGGAACGAGCCTGAATGGAGATGCTCATCTATCACCACAGCAAGCCTCTGGGTCAGTCTCAACAGCACCACCATCATCAACAATGGATTCAACAGATCCTCCACAGTAAGATTATCACTGTTTCTTTCATTTCAGATGGATAAACGAAGGCATATATTCATTGAGCATCATTAAGAAACCATAACGAATATCTAGTTGTTGCCAAGTTCATCTGACTATCTCATAGTGCTTAGATATATATTTTTTTTTTTATAACCTCATGATGAGGAAAATACATCTATGGTACATTTTTCAAGAGATCTGAAACAGATTTAAGAATGATATTTTTCTGTACAAAATTTAAAAGAATAATGTTTGATCAGGTTTCAAATTAAGTCATACTACAGAGCTCGGAACTTTAAAAACTGATAACTGCTTTAATGAATTCAACAGAGGAAAAGGAATTGAAACCATGGCCAATGGAAATCAGACCTCAGAGATTGACTCAAATTTCACTGCTGACCGTGCAAAGACAGAGCCTTCTGAGGTACGTTGGTTACAATTTAAATTTTATATCTCTAGGATAATTGAATTTTAGTTATCACATTTATTTCATTCCATTACCTCATCATTTAGTTTCCCTCTCAACAAGGAAATTTAAATTTAGGGCTCGTTGTCGAAATTATTTGAAAACAAGGTCTTAATGTTCATTCATATTTAGCGCAGTCATACGATAGACTCATCTAGGATGCTCGTATCCTCCATCTACTTCTATTTTTCATCCCCTCAGTCTTTCTTCAAGGACTTTATTTTTTTTACTCTCCCTTTTTTAAAAGTCATATCTTAGTCTTATCCTCACACTTCATAATAATTCACAAACACAGTTGAACTGAGTATTCTTGTGATTACACTGAAAAGTAGGTCTTCTTTTGTGATTTCCATGTGGTAAATAAAAAAATTAAGCCATCAACAAAGTGGGATTAAAATATGAATTGAAGTTTTGCTTTTTCATGTTTAGCAGGACATGTTATGTCTCTTCTCCAATTTCTTCAAGCACTTTCCTTTCTTTCTTTATTATCCACGATATTCTTTGTATGCATGCCTCTCAAATTATCAAGACAAAAAATAATTTTGTCTCTGTTTTTTTCCAGGGAGTTGCACAACCAGGAATTTCACCAGCCTTACCAACAGCAACACCCATACCAGAATCTTCATTACAAGACAGAAGGTATGACTATTGTTTTTTAGTTATTTACATCAAACAATGCACAGATAAGATTTTTGCTTTAAGTTTGCAAATTGATGCAAAAGAAGTGCCATTTGTTTTGGTCACCCCATACACAAATCACCCTAACTGTTATCCCTTATTATCATCTACAAATATTTTTTATTGTTTTGATATCTTAAACTTTCTATGATATCATTTATTTTGATAAAGTAAGACAGTGCGGTGTTTCTTTTTTAACTAACTTTAACTCTTACAGCATTTAAGGCTTCTACTGGATGTTTTATTTTCTTACTATTGCAGACCCATTTTTTTAATCTTCAACTTTGTCTAAACAGAGCATCCAGTCAAGCTAAAGAGCAAGCTGCAAAGCCAGAAGAAGAAGCAGCAACTGAAAATCAGGAGTTTGAATATGGGAAATATGTCCTGGTATGTTTCTTTTAAGGGAAGTTCTTTATTATCTTTTATTGCTTATTATTTATACAGAAAGCCTCTACCATATGATATTATTTGGTGCAAGTTTCTTCATCAAGCACTGCTGACACTGACATTGTTCATGAGACTATACACATCACCAGCCACACAATAAAATATGATAAGTTGATAAACTTATTAAAGGATTTTTGGTAGGGTCATGAAGTAGATTTTCATCACAATACTAAGGAAACAACAACAACAAAAAAATTCAGATACACATCTTTATTCCATGCCTACCATTGTGCACTGCAGTTATATATCTTTTTTTTTTCTAAAAATCATTTGCTTTTCATTTTCTAGACCATGAATGTAACTTTACTTTCATGACATTGCAGAGTCTTTTTGCAAGAAACTTCTACAATTTCAAGTATCTGGCACTCTTGCTTGCATTCCTCATCAATGTTGTGCTCTTGTTCTTCAAGGTCAGTCTTCTTATCATACAATGCAACCTGTCTATAACAACTTTGGATTTAACAACATTCTCTGTATAGCAACTTGGCCCCCAGGTCCCGATTTTTCCTTATATATCATTAGTAATAAAAACCTCACTATAACGACATAATTTTAGTAAACTTTGTATAGCGACATTGATATTGTGGAAATCAGCAGCAGAAATTAACAAAAGAGATGATATTTCTGGTCTTTCTGGATTCTTGGATCGGACCTATTGAGTTCATAAGTGATTTGACATGTCACCAGACGAAAAATGCCCTCATTGTGTACAATCGGTATTGATTAGTACATTAATAAATGTAAGCATAAATTCTATCTGTTTGTTATCGGCATCGACAGAGTTTGAATTTTTGTAATATTGTATACTTATCCATTTAATTTTGGTGAAGCAGTTTGTATTTCTAACAACAGTTAATTACGTGTCATGAGGTCGCCTAAAGATCATTATAGTGAAACTTTAATATAGCTTGAGTATCGTACAAAGAGGTCAATCACAGGTCAATGATCTTTCTCTCACAGTTACCTAGAATCAGTGTTGCACGCCACATGCTGTGGCCTTTTTTTTTTAAGCATAACATTGAGTGTGATGTGTAGTGATGTGTGTCTTGTGTTGGAATACGAAGGGAACACACCTGTCCCAGTCAGCGACACAAGCTCGGATGAATAAACAGGGAAAATGGTTGCCTCTCACTAAAGCGACACTTCTGTGTAACGACATTTTTTTCTGGTCCCGAGGATGTCGTTATAAACAGGTTGCACTGCACTTTGGTCATAAACCTTGTTTTATCAAGATGTCTTTGCTTTTTTAAAAAGAATTATAATTTAATCCATTGCCAAGCACATGTAAATTGAATAAGTTTCATCTCATTATTGTTGTTCTTTGGTTGTTAATATTAACTTTCAAAATAGGCCTTGTTTTCTCAAGAATGTTTTAATATGTGATTAAATTTACTCTCAAAGGTCAGAATTAAA
The DNA here is from genome assembly GCA_039654545.1 of Plocamopherus ceylonicus. Taxonomy (NCBI): domain Eukaryota; kingdom Metazoa; phylum Mollusca; class Gastropoda; order Nudibranchia; family Polyceridae; genus Plocamopherus; species Plocamopherus ceylonicus. The sequence goes on from JBCJKF010079948.1 coordinate 7,061, forward strand.
TATTATGCATCATGAGCAGCCATGTATGAATTTTAATTCTACTGAGATATTATAATTTCAACAATAGAGGGATTTTGAGAAAATTGTAATGCATTTATTTTTTAATCACACCAGGTCTCAAAATTGACAGAGGAAGCTGTTGGTGATATACCACCACCACCACCACCACCAGAAAACACAGACAATTTAACTGCAGCTATTGCCGGTGGTGATGACGATAATGATGATTTGATTAGCGAATATGTGATAATTGAGGAGGACTTTTACTATCTCAACCCTATCATCAGGATGCTCTCTCTTTGCCATTCACTGGTTGCATTCTCTATGTTGGTGGCATACTATTGCTTAAAGGTAAGAGCTTAACAGCAGCATTACTGTAATCACCAATAATCATTGTTGTGGATATTTTAATCCCACTGCATACATGGATAGATGTATGAAGCATTGTGCTGTAATTAAAATTTTTTCTACGACACACATGAACAAGCATCTAGATGGGTCAACAGAATTATCAGTCCCTAATTGATTTGACATTTTACTACATTTAATGCAACTGTAAAATTTTTAATGATTAGAATGTTCTTGAGGGGATAGGAGCTTGGAAAGCGTGCATTCAAATTTGGAGATAACAAGAAAGGTTAGACAGTTCAGTTGGGATATCCCAGCAGTATGCCAGTCCTATTCAATCCAAGAAATTCGAATATAATATGTAGGTCTATCAGCCACTGAGTAAGACCATTTTACTCTGTATTGATTGTCTCACCTAAATCCTAAACATCCCTAAGATCATCTCTTTCATATCCCATGTGATCTGTTAAATCAAAAGCCTTTAAGAAATCTAAGACTACAGTGTTTTTTTTTGTCTTCTGCTATTTAAGCAGCTGTTTTTGACTTCCTGTTATTGCCAATAAATTGACTTGAATGTTATCTTTACTATTATTCTTATTCTTATCCTTTTTCTTATTCTTTTTTTTTTATGTGTGTCATTATTAATACCATTATCGGCATCATTATCCATCTGAATTTATGGAAGTCAATGGGATAAATCATATAACAGAATTCATTGACGTAGATCTGATTGTAAAAAAAATTATTTAACATTTGAATGTTAGAGCCCTTTGACTAGTGACTACATCATAATTAGAAGTAGTTATTGTCTACAATTAATAAGGCTGCAATATTTTAATTGATTTAATTTCGTTTTTAATCTACAGGTGCCATTAGTTATTTTTAAACGAGAAAGGGATTTGGCTCGTCAGTTGGAATTTGAAGGCCTGTACATTGTAGATCAGTCAGGAGAAGAGGACATCAAAGCTCAATGGGACAAACTGGTCCTGAGCACTCCAACATTCCCTGAGAGCTATTGGGATAAGTTTGTGAAGAAAAAGGTAAACTATAAAAGCAAAGCATAGCAAAATCTTAGACCATCTTTTAGTTAAATCTAAAAAACATTTTGTTGAAATGATGAAACATTGAAATATACTGTTATTTACTTAGTAACGTTATGCATGCTGTGACTGCACGGGTAAGGTAATCTTTAATCAATAAAATGAACCATCACCCACCTCACCACATAAATAGATTAAAATTGAGGGAAAGATTTTGGAGGGTATATCAATCCTCCTTTCAAAAGTAGTTAGTGGAATTCTCACATAAAATTGTTTTGTTTTTGATTCCACTGCACTACTTTCTCCAGTTGGATAAATCCAAGATCTTGAAAGCATACTCCATGTTTTTATTTTCTCTAGGCCACAAACATTAAGATTGTTCTATTTTTTTTTTACATAAATACTATATACATGTGAATTAATTTATGATTTATCTTTTTATGATAAAGAAACAATTAAATGTGAATATTATCATTATAATTGCTTAATTATTGGCAAAAGCTCTTAAATTTCCTATTTTTTTTGTATGACATTTTAAAGGTGAGAGCCAGGTATTCAGAACAATATGATTATGAAGCCATCAGCAGTCTCCTTGGAATGGATCAAACATCTTCTACATCATCTGAGAAAAAGTCCCGATTCATCCCACAATTGTAAGTCAAATTTGTCATGTTCCATTGTGAGTCTACATAAGAAATGAAAAACGAGAGGATTTCATATCTAACAAATAGTAATACAATAATTCAGGACTACTAGCATTCCTAAAACTAGAGTGCAACATGAATGACTGTGCTCAACATGTCATAGATAAATGCTATATAATATTTATAAAATCAGTCCTAGATTAGGAAGAGCGGGTGTGGGATCTTCATCATTAAATCTGAATATAAGATGTAGATAAAACTATTTTTAAAACCAAGGCAGATTTGTAACTGACAACTTTAATCGCACTACATGTAATAAAAGTATAAATCTTTAAAAAATTGCTATGGATATCCTTTCAAAGATGATAGAACAAGAAATAAAGTTATCATACATTTCATGGCAATTAATTTTCTCAATTAGAGAATCTAATATGAAAAATACATGTAGTCAATATATAATATAGCGCTCAAACATAATTTGTCCTACCCTCTTCAAATATAATTAGTCATTTGTGTTCAAATTTCCCCAGTACATTCACATTGTGGAATAAACTTCTCATTAATGTAAAATACAAAAATGCTGAAGATAATAAAGAGAAACTTAAAATTGATGCGGTTGTTGTTTTTCAGCATGTTGATAAGAATACTAAATTCAACTGAGTTTGTCAGCTATTTGAAGACTAGGACTCAATCTCTTGAAAGATTTTCTGGGAAAACTTCATCTGTTTTGAAAATAAAAAGAAGTGAAAAAAAAGTGAAAAAAAAAGTATAATAATATAACTATTAAAACACTCTCACCACACCATGAAGTATAGGATATTACGCTTTTAAAAATTGTTCATGATTTTAAGTTTGTCAAAAAATGCTGTTCATGTAAATAATCACAGTATACAGTCTTTTATCTCCTACCATATTTATTAATCCCAATAATCTGTTCTTATTGAATGGATTATTGAAGTAACTGTCACATATGATTCACCTGTATGAAACAATGTTTTGTCACTCTTTCCAGTCTGACCAATGTTGACTTTCAATACCAGCTGTGGAAATGGGGTGTCATCATTACTGACAATGTATGTACATTTGTTTTAGATTCAATAACAAACATAGAATAGTTTCATGTAATTTATTTTGCCCATTGAAAAGAATCTAGTTGCTTTTAAATAGGAACACTCCGATCTCAGTTGAAATTGATCACGTAAAGATGGCTATTATTGTTTAAAACAATGTATATATATATATAAGCAGCAAAAACGTCCAATTAGGCGAAACGTTCATTTAGGCGAAACGTCCATTTAACCTATATGACCGGGCGAGAGGGACGACAGTCCATGGTTGGACAATGATCACACCATCAAAGGAGTTGCTGTATTTCATAAAAAGAGGGAGTTACATTCCCATGTCGAAGTGTCCTGTCAAGTAAACAAAACACCAGGGCTCTGGCAGAGAACCAAGCAAAACGAAACAGAAAATAATTGCGTCAGTGGGCTGACCAATCAGTGGGATGGCCGTATTATTACGTAGGCTTGATCCAACATACAACATGTCGAGCGCGAGACCGATG
>JBCJKF010080059.1:0-10656 GCA_039654545.1 Plocamopherus ceylonicus
ATATATATATATATATATATATATACTATGTATATAGTAAGAAAAATATATACAAAAGATCAAAAATTTAAATTTAAATCGATATTAGAAGGATATTGAATAATAGGAACGATAATTAGAAATAATAACATGTTTTAAACGTGCAATAACTTTTCGTAATCTGCAGAGATAGAAAGGTACTGCTCTTTAGAGATTAAAAGATACTTTTAATCCATTCTTCCGAATTCTTATATACATAATGAGTCTAGAGTTTTCAGTATTTCTTGTCTATCAAATTTAAAATTCTTCCAACTCTCTAAATAAAAATCAGCAGCAGGATAATCCATATAATTCTTCGTTAAAAGCGATGAATCCTCGTGTCCCATATTTACAAAAGAAAGCGACGAAATGGTTGTAAAATCTTGTTGTAATTTGCGCGCAGCTTCTCCAAACAGTAACGCCTTAATATTTCCCTCTGGTAGGCTTTTCTTGCGACAGTCTGGATGAAAAAAATTTGCATGCAGTACTAATAATTAAATCGGGAATTGTTATTGAAATATACATATATATTAGAAGGTAAATATATTATTTATATGATTTAGATATCGTTAAAATGTATTATTTATAACATATTCTTCTAAGCGCGGAATCTTAAGCTATAGATAAAAGAGAGATTATCTTTAACTAATTTACCTTTCACTTCTTCCCAAGATTGAGCTTTGTAATTGAAAGCATTGTACTTGACCGATTGAATCGCAGGATCGATAAGAAATGAGCACGACTGAGCAGGACTGTCTATCAAGTGTTTAGCGAGACTCTGCGATTGAGTTTCTTCGTGATCTCCAAATAGATTCCGTTTAAAGGCTGCTTTCGATACAGCGTCTTTTTTATTGTCACTTGTACTACGGCGATTGCGAGCTGGAGAGTTCGATTGACGGTTAATCTTAAAATCTGGAACTTCACTCTGTAAATGGAATGAGAATTAATTTAGAAAACATAAAAAGAAAGAAACAAAGACACAAGATATGTGAACGTCTACTTGTGGTGGGCAAGTAGAAAAATGATGGAAAGGTATCTGTTGTCGTTTGCTCTTCGAAACCGTCTCGACTTCTCCCAACGATTTATGCCTTTGTCTTCGGATGGTCATAGTGATATTTCTTTCACGTTGCTGTTTCTCTTGAATCCACCGCTTCATCCGTCTGGATTTAAAGCGATATTAAAATATATATGTAACACAATTTTTCAATAAATATATGGATTTTATAGACGATTATTAGAGAGCTTAATTACTTACTTGACAAAAGGTACAACCATAAAAAACGCGTTTGGTCCAACACCGATTTTCACTTTAGGAGTCATATCTTTCTTAGTATTGGGCAAGTCTGCCACGGAAAACCATTCGACATTTTTTATTTCTTTCCGCGTTTTCGGTTGGAACTTCGTGTCCTTTTGCACACCCGAGATAATGTACAATCTCACTACTTGATCATTTATTATAGATTCAATATATTCGTTTTTATCTATCAAATTAGATATATCAAAACCGGTCTCTTCCAGCACTTCTCGAATGGCACAAAGAGAAGGCTCCTCATCTTCATTTACTTTTCCTTTGGGAAAACTCCAGCTATTCTTTGCCCAGTAGCTCTGCACTAACAGTACCTTGGTCATGTCTTCATTTAACACAATCGCCCCAAATGTTGGCACATTCTGCTTGTATTCTCTCCATTGATCGAGCACAGCATCAATGTGCTGCAAATGTGGCTTCAAAAAAGGTATGTGCTGGAATATATGAGTGGCAAATTCCTTCATGTTACATGACCTTAGTTTAGGATTCTCCTCTGTGCAGTAGAAGTCAAGGTAAAACCAATGTGCCAATTCGATTTGAAAGCAAATTCGCACCAAGTCTTTCCTCTCCTCCTCAGGGACATTAATGATAAATCGACTGCAAAGAACAAGTATAAATATGATATGTTATAAATTCTTATTATAGTCTGAAAAAATACATGTGATTCAATTGTGTAAATGTTCTCTTCATTAATATTGTTATAATCTAACATTCTATAAAAACTAACCTGCTGAGATCGTCAAGGATATCAGATGGAATTGTGTGTTCCATTACTCCAATGGATTAATCTTCAATCTACGTCGATATTTTTGACAAGTTATTGTGCAAGGATAAAAAGAAGAACAAAAAGTGACATTATTATACAAGAAATTGATTTCAAATGCAGATATAAAATTGAAAACAAAAAATTAATATATGGCAAAAATGTCAAAAATATTAAAATTTTGTAAACGTAACAATATATAATAAATAATAATTAAATGCCTAATATAATTACAATGATTTGTCCTTGACAGCTATACACTCACAATCAGATATGTATTTTGATTAAAATTATTTTAAAACAAATATTGTGTACGATGTGTATACTTCCTCAAAATGTTTTGCACAAAAGATATATATCAAAATGTTATAAATTTCACTTTATCGTAATAAAGAACTATTTAATTAAACCATGTTATCCGCACATGATTCTAACCACACATTAATCACAGGAGCCATGTTGCTTTCAATTTATACACAAAAAGTGAAATGCGTATATATTTTTTATATTGTTTTTCACCTATTTGCGCTTCGTAAGCGTGCTAAAAGCGAAGGATGAATACAGAAGGATATACGTGTTTCACGTGTTTAGTTGAGGAGTAAGAGCTTTCTAAAAAAACCAAAAGACCAAAACCAAAGCCAAAACAGTGACACATGGCCCATGTATTTATTTTAGTTTATTTTAATTTTAATCTTTAAAAATAATAATTTTGATACTGCAATGATGATTTATATATTCATACAAATGAGAAATATTTACAAATCTAAAAATTTTACAATATATCAATAAATATTTACATTTTAAAGGCTTGTATTTATCAGTAAATACAGTAAGATTTATTTCATTTATTTATTTCATATATCAATTGCAAAAATATTTTTTTTTATAAAATTATTACTAAATTCTGTTAGAAATAATACTACAAGAACATTTTGCTTAAAGAAAGAAAGTTATTAAAATTATGAAACATTATTGTGCGTTTAACAAAATAGAAAAATTTCTGCTAGGTAACTAATTCCAATAATTGTTGCAGTATAGCTTCTGTATCACTATCATCATCGTTCTTCAGCAACAAATCCCAATTATTTACATAGTCCAAATCACATTCGGTTTCTGAATCATCTATACCTATAATTATAAATGGTAGAGAATAATTATTTTCAAGAAGCTTATATAAATCTTTTTGAAATTATTATATTATATTATTATTTTTTTTAATTTCTTACCTGGTGTAAAGATCCAGCCACGTTTTTGTCTAACTTCCTCAGAGCAAACTATATGTATATTTTTACATAAATCTCCAAAATTTTCCATAAACCATTTAATGTCAGTTTTTCTTCTAACATCACTTATTATCCACACTGACTTACCCCATGCTGTGAAGAATATTTATGTAGACACATTTTTGTATAAAACTTTAAATCTATTTACACATTACATTTTAACTCTTTAATATTGAAGAGTTTGTACCATTATACATATCAATAGCAGCACTACAAAAGTAGCCATAATCTTTCTTTCGCATATCTTCTCCCCATTTAACCATATCAAGTCGATATTTTTCCTTGTACTCTCCATGTCCGAATAATTGATTGATATCAAGATTTAAAGATTTAGCCCAGTGCGTTTTTATAGGCCCTGATAATCGTATAATTACACTTCTTTGCGAACCAATCCTGAAATTGATATAGATTTTATTTAAATTATTTCTATTTTTCTACGCAAACAATCGATTTTGTAATTAAAAACTAAGAAATACTATGATTTGATTTTGTCATTACTTTCTTAAAATACTTTGTCTTAACACTTTATGTTATATTTTTATGTAGTATGTTTATTTATTTATTAAAGACTATTATAGATAGACACAATACCTTTTATGCAAATTATCGGTGATATAGTCCTTTCCAGACTTTCTCTTGCCGCTAAACAATAGAATACTCTTCGGTTTCGTTGAATTGTTTATCTCGAATTTCGTAGAAAAATCGCAAGTCTGTAGTTTAACCTGTTCTGCGGCCATATTGATACAATATAACTGTATAATTTTATAGTTCCTAAGCCATCGAATATACAAAACGATGAATAATGTATAAGTCCCGCGATATTTCAAGTCATTCCTTTATCTTATATCTACAAAACTTTCATTTTGAATAATCTCATATTTTTTTTCTAAACTGTATTATATAAAAATATAAAACTCGGAAGTTATAGAGATATAGGATAAGATTCTGGATTTCTTTTTTATGAGAGTAAGTTTTTAAAATTTATTTTAATAAAATCATCATAATTTACATAATGTATTTATGTAGTTTTCTTAGCTTCACGAAGAGCTTTCCGCTGCTCTGCCCTCTTTATCTGAGCCTTCGGTTTGAGATTATGCTTCTTGGCAAAACGCTGATTCCTCAAGAATTTTAAATCCATCTGAAAAATGTGCGTAAGAGATATATAATTTTAAAAGCAAAAATGTGCATATCATATAACAAGATTTCAAATTACATTAATTATCAACATGTACTATTTATATTTTTTACTAAGTTTGTTTTATATATTTTAAATAATTCTGATTTGATTAAATATTATATAAAATAAAAAACATTTAAGTATATATAATACCATAATAAAACATTTCAATGTAAAACTTACACCAAGTGTGGATTCATGTCTGTACCTCTTAGGCTTCTTGATGCCATTACGATGAGCTTTACGATCTATAAAATAAAATACAAAAATTAATAATTAATGAAAACTTGTTCAGTTTAAAAGACATATATATTTCGTTGTATTTAATTTAACTTCCAGAATGTTAAAAAATTATACACATCTTGGTTAGAATATTTCAATATTTAGAAACATAATTTTTATAATTAACTGTAAAATTATATACTTACTCTGATTGTGATTTGTGTGATTCTTTGACTTGGCCATTTTCTGGATTTATTTACTTCTATCTGTAAGAATAATTGATTATTAAAAAAAAAGTATACTATAAATCAATCGTTAAGGTTAAGTAAAAGTGAAAGAAACTATCATTTCTCTGTGGACTTTTATATACATGCTAATTATGAGAGAATATAAAGAATTAAATATTATATCGATAGAAAAGTCGCGATTCTTTGAACATGTCTTTATTTGAGCAGATTAAATGAATATTTCGATAAAAAATTGTAAAATTTTGAGAAACCGTACACAAGCTTTCAGAAACGGAAGCAGGAACAATGGAAAAGAAATATCAAACACGTGTTGTGACGTCAGCGCTACTGATATTTTTCTCAATCTCTCTTTCACAACTTGAGTAAAATTACATGCTAACAAATAATATAATATAAATAGATAATAATTAGAAAAAGAATATTACACCAAATTTTTTATATTTATAAAAAGAAACATAGAAAAAAAATGCTTATCTAAGATATATCATAAAATTATGTATAATAATATGTGTAATAAAAATTTTTTGGATGTTTTCTTTAAAATAAGCAATCCAAGTTTTTTTTTTTATTTTTTTATACACATTTTCTACACACATTTCATGTTATTTTTATTATAGATTTTTTGCTAATACACATTTACAATATTTACAATGAAGAAGAATGCATATGAAACATTCAATATTAGCTATACTGCCTTTTAGTACATTAATTAATATTTTCAATGAAAATACAATTATTTTGGTTTAATAATGTTAAGAACCTTTACTACAAAACATATAATAACTTCAAAATGTAAAATTATATTGATTGATCTTAATTGTATTCAAGCATCACAAAGTGGTATCACAGTCAAATATCTATACTATATAATGATTTTATATAAAGATTCAAGATAAATATTTCATTTATAGAATAGTTTCTTACTACTAATTATTTTAAAATTTTGTAACACAAAAATCTTATAACAGAAGTTACAAAAAAGATCCTATTATAAGCAAAAAATGTTCTGCCTTATAATACTTTTGAAATACATGCTTATTATGCTATTGCACCATTCAAAGTAACAAGCATTATTTAAAAAGTGTCAAACTGGTATACAAGAAATAAAAAATTTGTACTATAAATATCCATGTGATTTTTGTAGATTGCATTATGGAATGCACATCAACATGAAATAAATTTCTCTTCATAGATCCAATAATTGTCTTTGTAACGTAATATAATCAGCAATTTTCTGTTGGATCCGCCGCTTTTCCAGTAAAGCAGTAGCAGCTTTTTGAAATTTCTCTTCATTTCGACGTATATACATTCTTGCATCTTGTTCCATTAGACTGATCTTTTCAGGTCGAATTTCCACCATTGATAACATTTCCGTTAAATAAGGATTAAATCTAAAGTAAATGTGATCAGGTAGCAGATCATTCAGCATTGTATGCACAGCTGAAAAGTCGATATTAAAATTAAGTTTAATTGCATACTTTTTCTTTTCAATTTGTTTCAAAACAATTTGTATGCAAATTGTATATACAATCGCTTATATATCTTTTATTATTAACATTACCTTCTGTATCAGTGGCACTATCCAAAATTTTATAAAATTTTTCCCTCCAACTTGAGATCTCAACTTCCATAGATGCGTTTTCATAGACGTGATGTGGGATTCGACCAGTGCCAAATGATACAACGCATTGAATTGGATTATTTGGCCACAGCTGTTTGGCTTCGTGAATCGCTACAGCGCAGGGATTATTTACTAGAATACCTATAAATGATGTTAAAATCATTTTCGATAATGTTTCAAAAAATTTTATTGCAATTTTACATTGAAGTAATTGTGCAACGTACCGCCATCCTGATGAAGATATTCGCCGTATTTAAATTCCTCAAAATAACTCGGTGCAGCAGCTGACGCTCTCACGGCTTCCCATAATTTATATTTATGAGATCCCATGTACTGACTTTCCATTCCATGCGGTAAAGTATAATTTCTAAATACATAAGCCATAACGTTTCCGTGATTCACTACCGCAGATATTGCTGAAAACTAAAAATTCAGAATAATTTTTTTTAACTGAACAACTTTTTACATTTAAATTATTTGCTTATGTGTTATGGTTCATGTATTTTATTCTGAGAATTTCATTTTTTTGTTCAATGATATATTAGAAACTACGCACCTTTGGTGCATTTGGATCACGCGTAGTTTTGATAAGAACTTTGTCACCTAAATGCTCCTCCAATAATTGTTCCCATAGCGCAGTATCGTAATAGGCGTGACTCCAAACTAGACTGCTTGTGCCTTTTATGGCACTCTGTGTAAACACTCTGGTGCTCAATTCTTTATATAATATCGAAACTTCGTCCAATGTTTTTCTCTTGTGTCCCCCTACAATGAGAAATAAAAAAGATGAACTCGCAATAAATAGAAATTTCCCGAAACCTTCTATCATTTTATTGGTGAAATAAATCGCGGACAGTACATGCTGTAAAACTGTAAACCAATCAAAAGTTTACCTTCTAAAGCATCCTTTGGTAATACTGCATATATACAGATAACATGTATGTTAGTTTAGATATTCAAATGTATTAAGAGTTAGTAGTTGATAGACATTATTTTAAAGATAATTAATAATGCTTAAGAATTTAATCAAACATGAAAAATTCTAAGTAATTACCTAATACAGCAGCAAGAATGGCGCCTGTACTGACACCACATATGTAATCAAACATTTCATGCGTCTTTTTTCCTGTAAGTTCTTCCAATTTCTTCAACATCTCTACAACCAATACCCCGCGAATACCACCACCGTCGATCGATAAGATTCTGATGCCTCGACCGGGTAGAGGATCGATATAACCCAGTACAGCTAGCGCTTCTCTGATAGATGCTACAAAAATAATTTTGAAATCATGAATAATCATCAATAATAAAAATACAAAACTTTATTCACATACCATTAATTTGTTCATCCTTCGTCTTCTGACGAATTCGCAGTAAAATCTTAATCGCTCCCTCCTTGATCGCGTAATGTCTCGCCTCCGGATACTGATCGATATGCAATAATAAATCCTCGATTCTCCGCCACTTTGAAGCATTCGACTCGGCTGATACAATACTGTTCAAGACGTGACGTGTACGAGATACAATACTATGCTTTGAAATACTGCTATGAACATTCACTTTCCACTTTGGTATAATTACTTTGGTAGTTTGTGTACTTTTGGGAGATAACTTCAAAAACAATGTAGAGAGAATTTGTGGCATTGTGAAACTTTCTTTTGATTCTATTTTATTATTAGGCATATTTTGTTCGCGAGTTTGCTAAACAAAAAAATTAATTTTTTATATAAGGTATATAAAAATATCTTTTATTTGATTTAGTTTATAATATATAATTACCTGCTGTATTTTTTGTTGCGTAGATGTAGAATTATCTATAAGTGATTCTGTTTGATTGGACATGAATGTTAGTTTTACATTCTCTGAATCATTACTCTCTTTATGCTTTGTACTCGAGTTCTTGTTTGTATCAGTAATTTTAATAGAATCCGATGATAATTTTCGTATTGTTTCGAGATGTGAATAAGTTAATTTTTGCAGGATATCCAACCAATCCTTAGAAACATTAATTTGGTTTTTATCGCAGTTGGTCTTGTTCAGATAATCCTTTAATTGTGACAAAAGCTTCCATTGATTCTGCATCGACATTTTGACTGTTTTTATATCATTTATGGAACGTAAAAGTTTATTTGTGATACTTGTTACATTTCCACTGTCATCTTTCCCAGTTGCACTATCCGTAAGTTGTCTGTAATAAATAAAAAACTTTCACTTTATATACTTTCACATTTTTTACATAAAAACAATTATGTTTGTATTGATCTTAACTTTACGGTTTTGATATATAATTTTATATTTGCAGAATATAAACAATTAAATTCTCTTATTTATACAAAATAGTAATATAAAATAAGAGCAAAAACATTAATATTTATTGAAAATAATGCAACTAATATAATATCGAGTATTTAACATCGTATCTGAAATAACTCGAGAATAATAAATATAGATTTCTATATATAATCCTTCTAATAATTCTAGAGATAAAATCGAAAGTAAACTTCTATTCGAGAACATTTAAGATAATGCACATATTCGTTATACCTGGCATTTTCATTTTCTTATTGTAATCATCACATATGCATTTCCATTATAATGAGACGTATATTAGGCTTATATTCCGAATATTATAACAAAGAGGAAGAAAATATGAATTACATATGCATCATCGATTAATACGATGCCATATTTTCTATACTTGCCAACTTAACCTAATCTGTCAATGTCAGCTGATCGATGAAGTGTCGAATACGATGTCGCTTCTTTTCATTGAGAAACCTAACTGAATCTGACAATCAGTCTGACGTTTAATCGCGTGTATATTATATATCTGTATTTATAAGATTGTGCAGCAGATTACTACTAATTCAATTATTTTATCAATATTTTGATAAGATCGATATCATGATGATATAAACAATTCTCGTAATAATAGTATTTAAGTCGATAATATCATCTCTGTAGAAGTGCATTGACAAAATGATGCAATTATAATTGGCTTTACGTGCTTTACGCGGTGACACGCGCAATAAATAATTTAGTCTTTATAGCACGTGTGACTTAAGATGACTTAAATTATTCTCAGAACAGTGGCAAGTCTAATTAAAAATTCATTGTTTATTCATTGACAAATTTATTTAATTGAAAATTCGATACGATATATGTAGCCGCTTTAGTATTATATTAATTGATTTTGTGTACTCGTTTCTATAATAAATAATTTTTTATCTATGCTATTAATTTATATTCTTTAATTTCACTCACCTAGTTAACAAAATACACTTTCGGCGATGCGTCGTATATCTGCTAAAAGACATATCTTATTGCAGAAAATATCTCTTGTACAATTTTTAATATCTTTCAGAAATATCCAAATTACATGTCGCGTAAGATACGAACCAATTCTCTTTCAAATTATCGAAATTAAAGTTCGATTTGTCGAATCGACTTGACTATAATCGATGAAACACTGCTAAAAATTCAGGAAGAACCAACCTTCTCGAACTATCGTTGATAGGTTGATACTAAGCGTGAGCTCCGAAACGTCTCGATTCTTATATATACAAAAGTAACACATGATGCGTCATCGTCTCGACGTAGCTGGCTTGCTTCCTGCAAAATAAGATCGTACGACACTGGTGAGCCAACCGGGACACAGAGTTGTAATTTTACAAAAAAAAGGGGAAGGGGTAGAAAAAGCAATGCCAATAAATGTCTTCTAATTCATTGAATTAGAAGAAGGTTAATCATTCGCAACATGTTTATTTATGCCGTTTGCTTTTAACGCAAAATGTAAACATGTAAATATTAAGACACGTGCGTTTGATGTCATGTGTATTGCAAATTGCGAACATCATTTCAATAATATATACAAATATAATTTTATTATTATACGTACCACAAAGATATATCATTTGTTAATAGAGAAATACTCCTTAGCAGTAGATTAGCATCATAGATTTTTTTTTTTTTTGATAGCTTAGAAAATATTTTATTGCCTGTAATATTAAATTAAATG
>JBCJKF010080281.1:0-10653 GCA_039654545.1 Plocamopherus ceylonicus
GTTGTTTTTTTTGTTGTTGTTTTTTTTTTTTTTTGGGGTGGGGGGTTGGGTTTTTTTTTGGTGGGGGGGCGTGGTGAACCATTTTGCTTATTGCAAGCTTCACAAATGCAGGAAATGAAAAATTATTGAGTAATTCATGGATCTAATGCACTTCAGTTTCAGATTTTTAATTCATCTCTTTATCATTTTATCCTAAGATTCTAAATCAGCTTTGAAGGAGTCAAAGACAACATTGACTGACTACGCGGCTACTCCGGCTGAGAGCCACCAGGCCCCAGGCCGTGCAAGTCAACTGTCCCTGGGAGCACAAACTTCTGCAAGGTCACAGCTTATTCAGGTTGGATAGTTTATTATCTGGCATGAAGTTTAGTTTTCTTTTCTTGCTGTCGTTGTTCTTCTTTTCTTCATGATAAATCAATGGACACAGAAAAAACTAAGTATGTCTGTTCACTTCATTATTTTGTACTTGGCTGTAAGTTTCTGTTAATGCTTGTTTTATGATTTCTGCATTTTGACTCGTCCCAAATGACTGTTGGTACATTCTTCATGGTCTTATTGCACTAGGAAATAAAGAATTGTCTTAGGTTGTATATACGTGTGTTTGTGTATGTATGTGTTTATGTTGTAGGAGGAGAGAAGAGAAGGATTTGATTCTTACATCAACATAAATAGATACAAAAAAGATACAAATAAAAATGCACCCCATTCCTTTTTACCAAAGTTTAATGGCATTTATACTTTAATTTTGTAAATTTTACCAAATACTTTTAAACCTTATGTATTATAAAGTTTTTAGAAGTGTTAATTCTTTGATTGAAAATATCATAAACAATGGAAATAATTCACAGGCAAGGGAAATTCTTGAACTTGGTTTAAAGAATGTGAGCTTCGCACGTCAAGCTGTGGCATTGAATGATGGGAAAAACATTGCAGATGTTACATGGGTGAAGGTGAGTTTACATTGCCATGATTCTATGAATTTTACAAGCGTTGTTCTTCATTGGTATCTAGAAGTGTACAATGGGTTTGGGTTTTATTTCTTTATTTCTGATTTTGTCTTTTCTTTATTTGTACTGTGTTTTTTCTTTTTCTTTATTTCTGTTTTTCTTTATATATTTCGCCCTTCCTTCATTTCTTTGTATCTTTGTTACTGGTGAGGTTTTGTTGTTGCTTTTTTTTCTTTCTATTTTTGTCAAGTTGGCTCTGTGTCTGCCTGTCTGCCTCTTTTTTCTCTGCCTAACTGTTGTTTTTCTTTCTTTCTTTTTTTCTTTTTTTGTATTTTTTTTCTTTTTGCATTTCATTTCATTCGGTTTTCTTTCACACCCCTACTCTATTCATGTCATCTTTCTCTTTTTCATATCTTTATTAACATACAGTGTGGGCCACACAAAAATTTGCAGAACTGTTAAGTTAAATATTATTCAGACATCATATGAAATTTATCAATAGAGATCTCTTAATTCATTCTTTTTGGCCCACCCTGTAGTTCTACATGTTTTGGGTTTTGTTGTTATTTTTCAATTAAACCATGTATAATTATACTTTAAATATATATTATCTCTATTATCACAAATTTTATTTCATCTTTTGACTAATTGAAGTATCATGGACATCAAAATTATTGTAAACCTTTGACCTGTCATAAACTTATAAATGTTTTGAATTACAAGTATTTTCCAAGTTAGAGCCACTTATTCTTTTGATGCAAAGGTATCAAACTCTATTCAGTAAGAAGAATTTGATAAAGAAAAAAAAAAAAAGTAAAATAAGTAGCAAGAAAGAAGAGAAAAAGAAAACAGAAACATCTACATTTTAGATTTTGACATGAAAAAAGTTAACTTATTTTACATTCAAGATGAATTGCAAACCTTGAATATTTCTTTGCTCATAATATGTTAGAGAGTAAAACCTTTCTTCCAGTGTTTGACTTTTTTCCTTTGCTCACATGGAATGAGTTTTCCTTTTCTTCTTTTTCACTTGAGATGGTGGTGGAGGTCTTGATTATTGTCTGTATTTTTTTTTTCACCATTTTCTCTTTAACTTCATCCTCTTTTTCATGGGGATGAAATTAAGGGGTTGGTTTTTGTGTGTGTGTGTTTTCAATTTTTTTGCAAGTGGTGGCAAAAGGGAAAGCTGATTTTTTGTTGTTGTTGTTGTTTTTGTTCTTGCTGCACTTGTTCTTGCTGTTGTTGTTATTCTGGTTGTTTTTTGTTTTTTGTTTATTTTTAACTTTCCGGTCTTTATTAAACCCATTGATTTTCATTGTGATAGTCTTAATGTTTCATCATCACTACATCTATTGTTTTATGTAAGTGTATGGATTCGTGTAAGTGTTGAGCTTTTTATTGAATTACCCAGAACTTAGGTTCAGATTTTGACTCAGTGTCCGGGGTAAGTTTGCTTCATTTATCTGATTGTGATTTTTTTTTTTTCATCTGATGTCAAATAATTGGGAATTAACCTTCCTTGTCAAAATAATATAAAGAAGCATCTTTGACAACATTGCATATATTTTGATAAATGATTGCGCATTCAAGTTTCCCAATTAGTTGCCATCATCACTTTTATATTCCACTTACCCACGCCCATGCTCCATGGAAATTCATGACACAGTAAAGAATTATGAGCACTCAATGCACATGTTCATTCAACTGGGAAATTTAAGCAATGTTTGTTTTTTTATTATACTTAGACTTCCATGACAAACACAATTAGAATTGTTAGTATTTTAATGTTGACTAGTTTCAACAAAAATCTAACACGAAGCCTTCTTCATGTTTTGTTTTTTTGCCCAAGCACCGCATCATAAGCTCCACTGCTTCAAAATGTTTTTTTCAATGGTCAATTTGTCATGTGTTTTTCCTATATCCTTATCTATTGAATTTTGCCTAATGTTGAACAATAGTTGTTTTTTATTTACCCCTTTTATTGCCTCAGTATGAGATATTGAAATATTTCTACTGCTTGGTTGTTCAGTCACATTTCGAAAAATGTCATATTTTGGACTTAAGCTCAGATGTTGAAAGATAGATAGAGAGCAAATTTTATTGCCTTTTGTATTGTAATATCAGTTTATGAGTTGTTTGATCAAACCTTAATTATATAGAATGAAAATATGCACTGTTACGCTTAATTTTCGACCCCACCAATGCTGCTTGCAGTTTCATCAAACACTGTTGTAAAAATGAGAAAGAAACAAACAAACAAACAAAAGGAAAGAAGCCCTTAATTTCTTAAATAATCTAAAAAGACTTTCCCTATGATATACTTACTTCCTTCCATATGTGTGAATCATTTGACATAGGAAAAGCATTGATTCTCCTGCTTTTATTCCAAAGAATAGGTTCATATTCATATACATATATAGATAGAATTTTCCCCCAAAATCTATTGTATATAGGCTAACATTAGTAAGATGATGAAGATGAAGAAATTCCATATTTTTAGTCCATAACTTTTAGCGTTGTTTGAGCAAGGGCAAAATTAAAAGCTTTTGTGATATTCATAATGAGGTGTCAGGAAACCAGTTATTTTTTGTGTAAGAAATATTTCACAGCAACCAAGCGGTGAGTGGGAGGGGCAACACTAAATTCTAATAATTTATGTGAATATGTGGCAAACAAAAATAGGAGAGGACTTGAAGTAAATGGCATTCAACAAATTAATTAAGAATTTAGAAAAAAATAATCCAACTAACATTTTTCTAATGGATGTTACTGCTTTCTATTAAACATTTAACCTATAGAAAGTATGCTGCAAAAAAAAAAAAAAAGAAAGAAAGAAAGAAAGAAAAAGAAAAAAAGAAAGTTGAGCCATTCCAAGGCCTATGAAAAAAAGATTTTTTAAAAAGTTATTTAAGAAATATTGTAAAGCAATAAGTGAAAATCAAAAATATTTTTGGTTTCATTTTGCAGTATTTCCTTAAGCTATTTTTGTATTTTGCTGTATAGTTTTTGAAATTATTCACTTCTTTCTTTTGAACTTTTCATTGTAGTTTGACATACAGTCAACAGCATGATAGTGGACAACATTTTTTTCCTGAAAATGTTTAATGAGTTTGAATAAAAATTTAAGAATAGATTATGTAATTTAAATTGGAATTAATTTTTGAATTTTGGCATAACATTAATTTTAGATTGGATCAACTATTTTTTTTTTTATTAAAGACCAAGACTTTTCAGATATTAAGAACAAAATGCATTTTAAAAACCTCATTTCATGAACTTTGTCATGGCTGATTGAAGGAATTTTCAAAACTGATGAATCTTTGCCATTTTTTAGAACTTAACCAGTTTCACTCAAAACTATGTTATATCAAGGTACCAAAATCATGTCATATATTTATTCATTTTCATTTTATTTTATGAAAGTCTTGTACAGATTCTCCAGACCTGCATTTCCAATACAAGAGTATTCTTGTAATCTGAAAAATCTAGCTCTCTGTCTACAGTAAAATATTCATTTTATGTTTTGATGAAGGGAAAGACTAAAGCAGCAGATATTCATCTCAAGGCAAAGACGCAATGACAATAACTTGGCTGTGCTAGGATTTAAACCATGACAGCTAGGACTGAAAGCCTGTCTTGCCATCATCTTGTCCAATAAATATCATGAACAAGTCTTTATATTCTTTCCTTACGCCTGGAGACAAACATTGCCTTATAATTTGTTTTGTTTCATAATTCTACATACTTGTACTCTAGGTGTAATGTTTAAATGTCTTTATATTAAATTCATCAGATTTTACAATATAATTGATAATCCACAGGAATTCAACCCTGAAGTGTTTGGTTCGGATCTTGGACGAGACATGATGGAAGGGCTTTTAGGGGAGGACACCCAACTCAATCCAGATATGCTTATTCCTGACAGCATGAAAGGCTCGGCCACAGCAGTGTGGAACATGGTGAAAGACTTGCATCTTGAACTCATTCTCATGTACCACAGAGTCTGCTTGAAACTAGCAGCACTCAGTTCTGGTAAGATTTCAACCATTTCTTAACCCTCTTGTGTTTAAACCGGCCGAATCCGCCTGTGCGTTGAACAGCTCTTTGTGTACAACCTGCTCGAAACCTCCTGAAGCGAAAAAACCCCTTTGCATTCAACCCACCCGAAACCGCCCGACGATGCTCGTCTTACTTACTTCACATTCTACAAAGGCAAGACTTCAAATTTCAATCTAAAAATAGAACAGAGGTCAACTTCTACTCAATGGGCAGGCCTAGCCTCGATTTTACTCCATTTCGGGATCACACGTGGCCGGTCAAGGCATTTTGATTCTACCCGCACTGATCAGCTGTTTGACTGTATGACCGTTTTGTCTCATCTCGCTGTCTGAAATAAACCTTTCATTACTTTTATGTTTGAATTTTGTGTCATAAGACTATTGGTGGATCCTAGAAGGGACACAGAAAGGGACTTTGAGCCAGATTTTGAGTTTAATGACGATGAGATTGAAACTCTCGTGGCAGAACTGGAACGACAGTGACAGGCTACGCTGTTCTTTCACTTTAACTGTCTGTTTTCCTAAGCTTACCCTATCTAACAGAACAAGCATGTTCACCAATCATTGAAGAGTAAGTGTGCCACATTTGAACACTGTAGTTTTAAAAATAATGATTCTGTAACTATTCTAGTGCGACGACTCCCAAACGCGTGGCGCGGGGGTAAATAAATGTAAACACATCCAGGCGGGCAAGCACACGGGAAAGCGAACTTCTGACCAGCGCACCGGTTGACTTAATTTGACCACTAGAGGGTTAAACAATTTGGAATTATCAATTAATCATCTGTCATCTGATGTCGATTTCTCTAGTTGCTCTAAATTTTACTTATATTTAATTTGGTATCTAAATGTTTACTCTGTGTAATGTAATGATATTATTATAGTTTTCAACTCAAATTTTATTGTGTGTTTTTTTGTGTTTTTTTTGGGTCTTTTTTTATAACATTTCAGACAAAAAATCCGAAAAGTCTTCCAATTTAAAGGGCAAAGGAAACAAATCTGTGGTAAGAATATGTTTATTGATACCAAGCCTTATGATGTAACATGAATAAGAACTTTTTAGCAACACATTATCTTAAAGTCTCTTCTCTGCTGTTTCATACATTAACTTACTCATGGTTGATGCATTTCATAGGTGTTAATTGATCTGATAACTTATTTCTATAATAGACAGAATAACCATAATCTTATATCATTTCTATGTTTGACTTTGAAAAAGATACTTTTTAATGACTTTGGTATGAAACTGATTCCATAAGAGTAATGCTTAAATTCAAATGTTAAGAAACATGCAAACTCTTTTTTTTTTCTTCATAAAAATAAGCTATTGAAAGATGCATCTTTGTTTTACAGCCAACAAAAGGAAATCTCCATGAAAATTACATTGAAAACTTTGAGGAGCTGTGCAATCGTTGCAACAAGAACTTCATATCAAAGGCGTTGCTGTACACTCAGCGCGCCGTAATGCTTGGCACTGACCAATCTCCTTCATTGGAACAACGGAAGCTACTTGAGGTTTTATTTGTTTACAGTACATCTCTTTGCTTTTTCTCGTTAGTTTATCCATCATCAACATTGATTTTTTTCAGTTAAGTTGAAAAATAATAAATTTACAAATTTGAGAAGAAAAATCCTTTTCAAAATTAAATTGCAGTGATCTTTAAATAAAAGCAAAACAAAAAATTAAACCATGACATAACTGGTCTTCTACATCTGTTTTCCAAGTCATTTAATTTTTTACACTGCAATTTGTTCAGGATGCTGTTAACTTCCTTGAAAGAGTTCAAACTGAGGAAAAGAAAATCTACCAAGATAATGCTTCATGTGAAGATGCCATCAACATTCCTGAGACCAAAGTCCCTCCTCCACCCACACTGTTGTGCAGGACTGACACCTCGATGGTCTTCAGGCCAGCTCCTTTCTGCCCATCCTCTGGGGAAAAGGTAATAAAGGAACACAAATGCTTCTTTCTTTAACTCACTCAGGTCTCATTGTGGCAAGCTGAATCTGTCACTGTTGGCTGATGCCACAAGCCCTGCAATATTAACCTCTGTGATATCCTCTGTTTTGATTAGTTTATCTCAAAAGTAACAGTAAATGCAGCATTGACAAGGATAGTCAGCTGAGTTAACTTGCTTTTTTAAGGCTAGGACTGCATGAGACACATTCTTTATTATTGCTTGACAATATCTAGTGTAAACAGCTGCGCGGTTTGAATCAATTTTTATGTGAATTTTTTGTTTCCAAGTTATTCCTAACCAAAACAAAGGATTCTTTTGCTGATCTTGCCAATTTTATGGGCTTAGAAGGTGTTTCATAGAAGTTTCTTTGAAGTTTTTAATGAACCTAGCCTTGATTCTAGTGATTGAATGGAGCATAAAGGGACCTAGATTATATTATAAAGGAGATAAATAATGTTATATCACTATTTTCAAGATTCTAGGCCTAAAGCAGTTTGAATTTTTAATTCATGATTTAAACAGATTTTAACATCATTCAATTTCAGTGGTTAATAAGGCAAGTTTCAGAGAAATGAATGAAAGCATCAATCTTGTTTCAATCAAACATATTGTTGCCTATAGATTATCATTCCTGTCATTCCTTTCCTGTCAATCTTTTAACATATCAACGACGTTTGAATTTTTTTTTTATAACAGGTGGCATGGTATCGTGTATTCGCACGGAATGCATCAGGTGCCAATGTAAAGGCCAGGCTCAGTGATTATTTTTATCCTGGCACAGGAGAAGAGGTTTGAGTTGTTTTCTTTTTTAGTTTCAGTTTTGTTTTTTTGTTTTGTTTTTTGTTATTTATAGCATTTTTGTTTTTGTTTTTATTTTTCTTGGGGTGTTGGGAGAGGGGAGGTGTTATTGGGTTTTCCATGATGAGATAGAGCAAGTGTGTTCCAATGTTCTGTCTTTATCTTGTTATAGTGATTAATCATTTATAGCAGTAATAATTTGACTAAAGTGGGAACTGTAAACTGAATTATATCTTTACATACGGCCACTAAAGCTTCTTACATGTAGTGGCTTCCCTGATTACTATTTATTTGCCTACAGCTTCACTTTTTGTGTATTTCAAGTGACATTTCATAAGAAATAGTAACAAAATAAGAACTAAGATGAACGATTACAAATCACAATATAATCGATTGACAAAATTGAAATGCAGAGTGAAAATTCATCACACGGTTCTCAATATTACACAGGTTCCATCTTTCCACTGTGAGCTGAAGGTTTCCAGGCTTGAGCCCAATGAGCGGTACGTCTTTGCCGTGGCTGCCTACACTGCAGAGGGCAAGTTGATTGGAGACGGAATCGGAGACACCACCAAACCTATTCTTGCATCCCACCCCCTCCCAGTGCTGATGACCTGGGCCCTTATCAGCCAGGTTTGTTGGTGTGATGGCATTCACCTTACAAAAAATTCAACCCATAAACAAATCGCCTGATAAATAATCCACCTGATAAACAATTTGCTTGGTTTGTCTTTTTTTTAAGGGGGATTGGAGTTGTTGCTTTATAATTCCTATATTTGTTTGGGGTGGGGGGGGGGGGTTCTTTAGGTTTTTTGTTGGTTTGTTTTTTTTTCTTTTTGGGTTTGTCTATTTTTTTATTCCTCTTGGTTGCCTTATTGTTGTTGTTGTTAGTAGTGTTGATGGTGTTGGTAGTAGGACTGATTAAGGTGGTATGTATGTGGTTTTCAGATTTGTTCCTTAGCTTTGTATTTGGTATCTTTCATTCAAAACTGCAATAGTACCTGTTGGTTGGTTGAAGGAGACATAAAATAGTCTATTTTGAAAACAAATTTCAGATGGCCTACCAGGTTGGTTATTATAAAATTGCCTGCCAAGCTTGCAGCGTTTTGTGGGATCATTTTGTCATGGAGCCACAGCTTCCTTCAAGTGCAACTTTTGTCACAGAGGCCAAAAAGGATTTTAGACTGACACTTCTAAGGTAAGAGCTTTCAGTATCATTAAATGAAGAAGAACAAAAGTAGCACTTTGCCTGTATATGTTTTCTCAGAATATGAGATAACTGACTTAAAGAGTATTTCTGATAAACACATGGAAAAATTATAAGAGGGATATGATTTACAGATTTTAAATGAAAATATATTATGCTTTGTTTTAGGCTTAACCAGAGAGCTGTGTGTTTGTCATCACCTGTGCTTCTAAGGCAATTCCTGACAAGCATTTTCATCGGCATTGACATCGCTGTGAGAGAAGGAGAACTGTTTTGTGACATAGTGTGTGACAAGGGATCTCTGTACGATCGCCAGATGAGTCGCTTGCACCAGTGCGAACGAATGTTGGTTGCTGTTGAGCTGGCCGGCTGGTTGAATGAAGCCAACCTAGCACTGCAAGCGGTGGTGCAGGTTTATGGTCTCCTGGCCCCATTGCTTTACTTCAAAATTCCGTCTCTGCCTGTCATACAGGTAATGCTATTTTGTTACAGATACAAATGAGAATTGTACATTTTTTAAAGCACAACAAATATTAAAAATTCACCCCCAACTGTTTGATGAAATGTTTGAAGAATTAAAACCATCTTTTAACAAGAGTAGTTCTTTCAGGGTGGACTATTAAATTAATTAAGGAAATAAGAACATTATAGGGGAGGAAAACTAAAGGGGAAAAGAGCCCTGCCAAAGAAAAGCAACAGCATAATGATATTTCCGTTCAAATTTTTCATCAAACCTATCTAATATGTAATAAACAAGATAAAGAAAAAGTAAAATGAATTAATTCAGAATGAGCATGTTTTTATCAAAATAATACTTGAAATACTGGCATCAACCTATCAACTCGATGCTTTTAAGTGATACAAGTTTGTTGTAGAAATATTCACATATATTTACATTTGTAAAATACTAGGATTAAGATTTTTTAAATTTAATATTGTTGGAAATATTAATAAATACCTCTATGCTGAAAATAACCAGTTTTATCAGGCATACTTTTTCAAGAGCTAGCTCCTTTCTTTTATCAGTTTTTCCATATTTATTGATCCAATATTACAGTTTATCAACCTAGACGATGCATTCAATTAATTGTTTGAAACTTGATGTTACGACGATTGTAGTACTGTAGAGTATGTGAAGTGTAGAGTATAAGACTTACACTCAATGAGATGATAAACGTTGAACATTTAACAGATGGTTGTAGACTCAGGTTGTACGATCACATAGATCTGGTCACATTGGTAGAGTGACATCATCAAAGAACTAGTCAGGATTTTAAGGTGTCAACATCAGTTTAATGATAATATGTTCCTCTTTCATTCCATATCATTCATTCATATTCAATGAGACCATGTCCAAAATATATATATTTATTTATATAAATTCATATAAAAAATTCTGAGTGTTGTTTTACTTAAGTCTCATATATTAAGGGCCTAATATTTAACTATCTAATAGAGGGATGTAGTTGATGTCTTATCTCTATGAGAACAAAGTAATCTACTAACATAAACAATATCACCCTGTCTACTGAATCATAGGAACTACGCACTTCCCTTATTAAAAATACAAGAAGGAATAGTGACGTACCATGTTAAAACCATTTGGTTTTCGAGTGCATTTGTCTTTATAAAGAACTAGCTGGGCACCCGGCCTTGCACGGGTTTGTAAAAACATAATATTT
>JBCJKF010080503.1:0-10645 GCA_039654545.1 Plocamopherus ceylonicus
GGGGTATTTCATTTTTATGTTTTTTTTCCACTTTTCTTTACTTGCTTTAATTTTGTTTTTGTTTTTGGGGGCTTTTGGTTTGTTTGTTTTTTGTTTGTTTGTTGTTGTTTTTTTTGTGTTTTTTTTTGTTGTTTTTTCGGGGGGGAGGGGGGGGGGGAACATTTTTTTGTTTTGGGGATTTGGGGGATTTTAGGTTGTATTTTGTTGCTTTGTTTTGCATCTGGTTTTGGTTTATTTTCGTGATTCATTCATGTGAATTTCTTTCAGAGTTGCCTCACCCTTGGCCATGCTCTACAGCACATCTGTGTTAGAACATCACCACTTTGATCATTGTATCATGATTCTCAATAGTGAGGTAAGCTTCCATCAAATCTCCATACCAGATTTGTCATACTGTACTATATATACAATCATGATTCTCCTCTTGCTTTGATTTGTGAGTACATCTGGAGATTTCTTTAATTAATCTTTGACGGCAATACATGTGTACAATCTACATAAAGTGGCACAGCGGTTGTGCTTTGGGCTTGCAACCAAAAGGTTGCTGGATAGAATCCTGTGCGGAACAATGTAATTTAACCCTCAGCAATGTTTCATCTTACTTCTTATCACTGTTTCAACCCCCTTTGGAGCCAATAAAGTGTCGCCATCCCTGCCTATTTCAGGCAATGTTATTTACACTAATTGCCTCCGTTTGTAAAGCTACTCTTATGGCTGATGCTCAGTTTTCGGTAAAAAATTGACATAGGCAATAAATTAAATGGAATTTTAATGTTTATTTTATGGCTGTTTGAAAATTATCTTTACTACCGCTTTCTTGATGTATTTTTTTTACTGTTACTGTCTCCCCACTAACACCCCCGCTCCAGCAATAGATAATAAGCAATTTATTGAGCTGACATATTGTTTTCATTTATCATCTTTTACCAGGGAAACAACATCTTCCAATCCTTCACACCTGAGGAATACAGAAGAGGAATAAAGATTCTTGAACATGCAATTCTTTCTACTGACTTAGCATTATACTTCAAGTGAGCATCAAATTTTATGCACTTCAAATGCAAAGCTGCATCAATCTGCTTCCATAAAATGTGACTATTATTAAGTCAGAGTGTAGTTTTTGTCCAAACAGTTACATGTACTTCTAACATGATATCAAAATATATGTTGTCTATAAAATTGAAAAACCAGTGGAAGCTTTTTCTTTTTTTTTCTCCTCCTAAAAAGACATTGCTCTTATAAAAGTAAAACATATATCAAACTGGTCTTCTTTAAAGCATCTTTTTTATCTTTTGTTCATAAAAATGTTGTCTGGATAAAAGTTATGTCTTTTGTTTTGAGAAAGTTAAACTTTCAATAGTTGACTTGATGTTACCTTTTCCTATGCACAGAAAAAGAGGTGACTTCAAAACTTTAGTTGAAAGGGGAGAAAAAAATTTCAAGGATGCCTTTAAAAAGGATCTTTTAAAGTAAGTGATTTTTTCCTTCTTATTTTGTTTTGTTTTGTTTTTTGTAGTTAGTTTACATATTGATATACTTAATGGGTTTAAACCTAAAGTGACTATTTCTGCAAGCACAATCTTTCTCTTCAGTAAATAAATAAAATTATTGAAAGATTCAGCATAACTGATCACAAATGTGGACACAGTTTATTTATGTGACGACTCAAAAGTAAAAGGCTTGAAAAGCTGATAATGTACAATGTTACATCATGAAAAAAAGAAGGCTGAATTATATGTTCAGGTAGGCTTTTTATTTGGTGAGGTTTTTCCTCATATTGCTGATGCTTAATTTTAAGCCTTGTACTTGTATGACTAAGTAAACTGGGGTTTCTTTATTGCATATGATTGAGACGTACATCTGCTTTTCCCTAGGGCAATGATGATGACTGCATGTGATGTTGCGGCCATAACTAAGCCATGGAAGATACAAAAAGAAGTTGCTCAACTGGTCACAGCAGAATTCTTTGAGCAAGGAGATATTGAGAAAATACAATTAGGACAGAAACCAATCGTAAGTCCTCACAACTTTACTGCAGACTCCGATGTCTTTTTCCAAAATCAATAGTTAATATATTTCAGTGCTGAAGCCCTCATTATTAGAATTAAAACTTTGATCTTTTAGAGACTGACAAAGATAATGGATCTTTAATTTCAAAAAGCCACATGATCATATTATAATGTACAAAAGCATGTTTAATTTTCATTTTGAAACAAATTTAAATGATCATTTCTTCTTTTTGCTTAGCAGACATTGCCTTTTCACATAATGAATTTCAAAAGCAGACTGGAATGGACAAGGTCTATGACTGTTGATAAACAAGTTTCAGAATCACAACCACCTAAAATTATACATAATGCATATGTAAGACAATGATAATAGGGAAAAAAAATACTGTCAATATCTTTTTATGCTTTTCACAGCCCATGATGGACAGAGAAAAGAAAGATGAATTACCAAGAATGCAAGTTGATTTTATTGACATGATCTGTACCCCTGTCTATGAGGTAAAAGCACTTATCTAATTTTCCAATTAAAGTTTCAAATTTATGTTCAAATTATTGAGTATTTCTGACAATAATTCCACTCATCTTTCATATCAGATATTCCATGAGCATGTCTTGCCTCTTATGATTGACAGCAATTCTCATGGCCTAGAAACCATTATGTAAAGATTACAGTCAATTTAATTCAACATATAAAAGTGACCATTACAGATTTTGCCATATTTTACGGTTATTAAAATATATCATTTTCATGTACATTACTCTGAAATATCCACCAAACATTCTTATTTCCTCTGACGCTCAAGGGTTTTTCAAAACTTTGGCCAAGACTTACTGCTTTTTATGATGGATTAATGTCAAATCGACACAAGTGGCAACTTCTTGTTGAGGAAGGACGTGCTTTATCTCCACCTCAATATTTGTCAAAAGAAATAGCACAAGGCCGCAGCAAATCAGTCCTATCAGATGGAAACAGTGAATTTTCATGTGACCCACTTTCTAGTTCAAAAGACGATGCCTTGCTAAGAAGTAGTTTGCCAAAGGTGAAGTCTGTGACACCAGAAAAGTCCCAGAATTCCCTTCGATTCCAGCTTTCACCTCTCAATGTGAAAAAATATGAACAGACTGTAAAGATTTATTCAAACTCACCTTTGCCCTCACCGGGACGAGCCAAAAAGCAAGTGGGCGCCATCAGTCCGTCATCACCAGTCAAGCAGCAAGTAAAATCCAAAATGAAAGTGTATGGTGCTTCAACATCAAAAGCAGCAAATGGTCAGAACAAACTAGGACCAGTGGCAAGATCACCAGTGGGCATTTAATCTTTTATCATTATGGTCATCGTCATTTTCAACGCTTTTTTTTTTTATTACATTATTTTCATGTAGTGAAACTCAAGCCATGGAGATGTTGTGATAGAGTCCCTAGATTCTTTTTATGTCTCTCATTTCATGAGCCTTTCCTGTGCTTTGTACTGTTCTCTTCAACAGAATCCATCAAGTAGAACTTCTTATCCATTTTTTTATTCCAAATGAATTTTTGTTGTGAATTTTCTGTATGTAATATAGTAATATGTTTGTTCCACATTTATGAACTTAGTGCAGTTTATGAAAATTCCATGAAATCGCAAGTCTAATATCAAGACAATAACATTTTTGTCCCAAACTTCTTTGGATGTTAGCTTTTTTTCTGTTATATTATATGCAAGTACATGTAATTCAAAAGTCACAGAGAACACAAGGAGACACATTAAAAAATTTAGGCAAATAATAATTGTTAATAGAAAAAGGTTTTTACGACCAAAAGGTGAAGGCCACTGACAGAATGTGAATAAAAGAAGCACATCAATAAGAATTCACATTTTTAGATAATAACATACAGTATTTTTTATTATTATTCAATTCAACAATAAAAAATAAAAAAAAGAATAAAACAGATTCTTGCAAAAATCCTGGAAAACCAAGAATGTGTTGTTCTATAAATAAAGTATCAAACGTGAAATTTTCTCCATAGTTGGATCAAGGCTTTAAAACAAAGAAATTCATGCTAAATTAATTTTTCATTAATGTCCCAACTGATATTGGTTCTATGTTGTACCCTCTGATTTTCATTCATTTTCTTTTTGCCCTTGATATCTTTTGTAGCTTTTCTCCAAGATATCTACACGACTGAAGCCTCTTCATGATGGTTGTTCCAATAATAGAAAACACTGGGAGGATTTAGCTAAGCACAATAAAGCCAAGGAAGAATCTTCTACAAATGTTAATGAAAAAGGTGCATACTCCTGTCATATACTGAGGAAGATCAGTTTTTTTGCACTTTTTGACTACAATATCTTGAAATATTGGATGAAAAATACATTTGTTTTTCTTTCTTATCTATCTTTTGCTTTGCATGATTCATTCACAAAACATATTGCTAGAAGATTTGAGTGAAACAAAACTATAAATTATCCTACATGTAGTGACCTTATTTGTACATCTGTTTTACTAAAAGGTCTCAAAACTAACAAATTCATTTTGAAATTTTCAGTAAAACAGGTTAAGAAGAGTATCAAGCACTGTCATATAAATATGTAGACTTTAAAAGAATAAAGAAGGTAGCTATGACATGTATTGTTTCCCCTTATCATGCACTGTACCATTACTGGAAAGCTTATTTAATGTTTAGACGCATTAAGATCAGCCATTTAGGTGGAAATCACTTACTATAACGGCATTTTATTTTTCTTCCTTTACGCTAAGGCAAAACATCATAAATTGTAATGACTGAGGGTCTTCAGCAATGAATAGGTTTTCTCAGAAAGGTGACTACAAAATTCTTTTTTGTTCTTATGGAGTGAAAAAGAATGGGGTTGTAATTCAGAATTTTCATAGTGAAAACTTTTACATGACGACATTTCTCATATTAACTTTTCATGACCTGTCCCTACTGACTTACGTGATGCTTTAGCATAGAGGATCTGGTAAACCAAAGCTGATGTTTCATGTACACACTAACTGTTATTCCCTTCTTTTTTTATTATTAAATTAAAATTTATCAGATAATCCTTTTCCTATTTTTCTTTAATTTTCTACCTTTGGGTTTTTGCATTATCCCTTCCTCAGTTTCTCATTGTGTGTGTTTGAAATAAAAACAACCAAGAAAAAAAAAACCATGTCACAATCCTCAATCTGCCCTTATTTCTCCCTTATGGCCGCCCACTTATGGGTGCCTTCTCCTTGCACTGCTTTAGTACAAAGCTCTTTCCGTGATGCCACAGTTGAAATAGGTATTATTATTATTATTATTATTATTATTATTATTATTATTATTATTATTATTATTATTATTATTTACCTTCAATTGCACACATTCAGGCATGTCCATTCATTTTCTTTAATATTGTTTTCTAAGCTGAAATATTTACATGTTGTAACTCATCAAGGAAAGAAGGGCAACCAAATTTGTTTTATAATTTTAATGTTGTTATTTAGGAGATTATCAACAAACTACAAGCTATTCATGGCTTTAGTCTTTACAAGACTCAGTAATTATATATATATATATTATTATATAGATCTAAATATTTTTTTCTTTTTAATCATGAGACCACAGCTGTTTTGTGATATAACAAGAATGCTCTCTTTCAATCAATTCTATGTAAATGGAAACTAACTATTTTAAAACTTTCAAATCCTCTCCTTAATGCAGCAGGCCTATATTGTAAATGACCATAGAGAAACCCTTTTCTCCTCCAGTGCTGTAAATTTACCCCTTTCTAGCTTCTTCTTTCATGTATGATCCTCTGTTCTCAAAGTCCATTTCCTCTGTTTGAAATTGATCATAATTGGATACTTAACATCCCACTACACATTTTAATATCTCTTGTCTCTTTAACCTAAAAGTGGCTAATTTCAAAACTCTTTTGTGTTTGAAATTGAAGTAGTGCTAAATAAAGTTTCCTTTCTTTTTCTTTTTCTTTTTTTTTTTTTTTTGTTTGTTATGTAAATGAATTTTTATTATAAGATATGTCCATTTTTAATTGAAATTTTACTTCTTTAACTCAAGTTGTAAGATACAATTTTGCATGTAAACCAAGAAAGAAGAAGCTGTGCATGTAATTGTGTAACAATGCTATATATTTGAAAATACTGACAATGAAACATGGCAACAATATAACAGTGACACATAATAAATTTAATATCAGCTAACATTATAAATTGATCCAAATCTATATAAAAAAAGAAAAAAGAGAGTGTATTGATTGCTTATATGATGTATACTTCATCTTTCGTTTGTAATTTTTCTCTATTTTCAAAAGAATCCTGCAGACCCTTTTCAGTTATGGGCCAGATATACATTAAATTGAAATGCAATGTTTGGAATTATATGAAATTTTACTTTTGACTGCACTAGAAATGTATTTTAATATATTCAGACCTATCATTTGTAAAACCTCCTCAGGAGAAAGTGAGCAAGAAAACTCCAAAGATGGAAGCAGACCCAGTGACCAGAAGATCAACCAAGAAGCAAAAAGCAGCCACAACAAAACCAATGAAACCTCAGTAGCCAGTGAATCTAGAACCCATAATAATGTAAATACTACCAATTGTGTCAGCAACCAAAGCAAAACAAATGAAAGCAAGAACGTACCCAATCATTCTGTGAGTACACAATTATGATAACTAATACAGTAGTCACCCCCTGAGTGCACCATGATTGAAAGCAGACTTAATTCCATTGCACATGTATGCTCTTTACTGAATCATTCACTTGGGCAGTGATAAATGGCTCTCCATAAATTTCTATAGTTGTGTCTCTTTGGATTATTTTATTTTTTTGTTTTATTCCCCTCACCTCCCTTGAGCTTTTTTTTAATCAATTGCCATTTATCAGCATATGTATGGAATGTAAAACATTTTACAATGGATAGGAAAACACTTACTTACACAACCCAACACAGAAAATTACAAATATTGCTAAAAATCAATATAATAATGTACTACAATGGAAAGACCAATGCTGAGTGATGGGCAAGAAAACAAATAGCCTATTAGTATTGACACCTAAAACACAACTTCAACGACTCTCCACAATAAGTATATATATGATGTCTAAGATTGACAAGTGTAAATGCTACAAAACATTCATTAGACAATAGCTAGAATATGACATGTTTCTTAAGGATCCATTTTAAAGTGTTATTCTCAAGTACATGTATATATGTATTAAAAGTATATAACTTATTATAACTCCTTTTTTTCCTGTCTTCAAAACGCTACTCTTTGTGATATATAATATAAAGCAAAATAATTCATTTTGTTACTATGTATTTCCAATTTTTTTTTATTTTGTTCTCAGGTACATATCACTACACAGGAGGGCAATCATACCAAAACCAATGTCAGATCTAAAGATAATGTTATTCATGTGCATAGTATCAAAGAGGATGAAAAGAAAAGATCATTGAGAAGTTCCGATTCCAAGAAGTCAAGCAAATCCTCAAAAAGCAATTTTTGCTCAGTCAGTTGACCTTTAAAAACAATGTTTTAAGATGTTTTAACCTAGTCCAGTCCAAAGTAAAATTAACAGGCAATAGTTTTATACCTGTAAATGCTTTATCACAGTATTGTCCTCTCTGAGATTTGCACTTTTGTATATATATATAATATACATATTTTAGTTATGTGAGAAATGTAACTTTCAACTTTTAAAACCCTCGCATAATAAAACATATAATTGCATATTTATTACAAGTAGTTGATAATCTGAATTATATTTTGAATATTATGATGGAGTCTTTTCAAGGTGAAGTAGGCATGGATTTGCACACATGAGTTTTTACATTTATTGCATTGCATCATTATGTCCTGAATTGTATTCTTAATCTTCTATTTACTATTTTGAAGACTGAACTTAATGGTCCATTCCTGTTCAAATAATAAAAAGAGACACCATTTGGATATAACCATATATTTTATAACAGTTATCCATCTTCAGTCCAAATTTGTTATGTACATTCATTTTATTCAAAATGTTTGAATTTTTTATTTTTGAACTTGCACTACTCTGGTTTGCTCATACATTTTGCAAGATCTACGCACTCAGACTGAATATTTTTGTTATTGCATTACAATGTAAATATTAAATTATGATGAATTCTTGTTGGGTAAATTTGATCTTACAGATGATTTTCTTGCTTTTCAAACTATTCTTTGGCCTTGCTATAAATTCATGGTACATGAAGACAGGGCTTAAGCTTAGTGATATTAAAATGAAAACCATTTCAAATAACCATATACTATTTCTATTTATCTTTTTTTTGTATATTTTTTCATTTACTTGTCCCATAATCAGCATTTTACTTCTGACATCAACCATCATCAAGCATAAGATGAATTCTTCCATAGAATGATGTGTTAATTTAAAGATCTGTAAAAAATGATAATATGATATAAATGATTTAGAAATAAGCTTAACTCATTGAAGATGCACCATCCACATTTGGTCGGCCATACAGCTCTCCGTTAGAATGCGCTGGCCACACCACTATTGCGTAACAGAATCCATATTGGTATGTAACATAACCATCATCGGAATGTGGTACGGTCGTTTTAATACATGCCCCACTTACACATGCTGAGTTTCTTTGTTTCATGGTTCTAAGGCTATTTTGGATCACCACTGTAATGATATCAGCAAAGGCCGAACATAGCTTCATTCAACATGACTTTCAAGAAAGGGAAAAAAAGTTGAAAAGCTACTCTTTTATATTATAAAAATAAAGACTTATTTTTACAATGGATATGAAAAGTAATTAGATCATTAGAAATTAAAATTGTTCCTCTATAATATACAGAAACCTATTTGTCTTTATCATTACCGATTGAAAAGCTATGTCAAATTGAATATAGGTAAAAAACATGGGTCTCAGCATTTCAGTGAGACCCACTATATTACTACCTTACATCCTAAATGTGTAATATATCCTTGTGATATATATGGAAGATTTGGATTAGTTTACCTCAATTTTGCTCCATAAACACTAAAACGAAACAAACATTTCAAAATGTTTTCTTATAAATCAATAGTTCTTTTTTTCAATTGTTTTTCTTTTTTTGTTTCTGCTTTTTTCTTCTTTGTTGTTGGGTTTTTTTTTCATAGCTTTTTTGTACTATCACTTCGAGTAGAAAACTTTCAATAAAATGTGAATCCAAATTTTGTTCTTACAAATAATCTTCAAAATTGAAAGACTATCCATCGTCATTCAATAATTTGGCTTACACCCAAATCACATACCTGTATATCTTTAATCAACTTTACCATCATTGGAACCATATTCTCCAGTAATGGTGAACAAGAGAGGATTCAGTGTGAATTTTTATCTCATACACGTACTTTGAAATAATGCATATCTTTATTCTGCACCTCCTTCCCATGACAAATCAAAACATAAAATTAAATATATATTGGTGAATACCCTCAGTCAATTACTAACTGTCTCAGTTGTATAGTTGTATTTTATCATGGCTGTGAATCTTATGTAATAAAATTGTATATTTGAATTTGACCATATGTAAATTATAATCTTTTCATGCTTTTCTCGAGTCCAAATTTTGGGAAGCCTGAAAAACAGGCTTTGATTCATGAATAAATCCTATTTGAAACTGACTCCCACTTTATCTGATGTTTTGCATAGGCCAATTGCCTATACATATATTATTCTTATCAAAATTCTTAGTCAAAATGTCACCTTCGTGATGCACTTGTTATGGATAATGTTTGACATCTATCTATCCATCTGTGTGTCTATTCATTGATCTTTTTATTGATATATTATATTCATCTCTCTATATTTCTATCTATTTATGTGTCTGTCTATCTGTCTGTCCTCTATTTTTCTGTCTTCTGTCTGTCTGCCTCTCTTTCATTCACTGCAGCTCCGTGAACACAATCAGTTTCGGCTGGAAATTAATACTCTTGGTTTTTGACTGTCCTAGGTTAAGTCTTTTAAGTTGATTCCGATTCTTCTCTGTCAATGTCAATTTTAAATATATCTGATACCAGTCATGAAGCATGGTATCTCCCATGCAATATTTTTGCCTTCTTATCAACTCATAAGCACAGCTTCGGAGCAAAGCAATGCATTAGAATTAGTCTTTATACAAATCAGAAATAAATAAAATTAATATAAACCTTTTTATTGCCCTTTGTAAGTTGTTCTGATTTATAGACCTATCTTTACCAGACTTGGGTAAGGCAGTTTATTCTAACAGTAAAGGTCAGTGGGTTTAAAAGCATTAAGGTTTCAATCAATAATACATGTATAGTTTTTGAAGGGCGCAGTGCTGCCAGTTGAGGATTGATATAGAACAGCACATTATTAATATTGACTATTGGGTCTACTCACTGAAATAATGATGAACAGACTATAGAAGAAAATGACACCTAAAGGCCCTCATGTCTTTATACTTTATACTCATTGTTATTGGTTGTTCTTTTGTAACAAGCCTAAGTTTGTCTCAGAAATATTGCTTTTTAATATGCATTTTCTGAGTACGGTAAATGATAATTTGTATTGTATGAGCCCTTTCATGTAAATATTTTCTTCACACACACACACATATATATATATATATATATATATATATATATATATA